>JAVJIF010025400.1:22500-62051 GCA_038442645.1 Agave tequilana | reverse complement strand
GGCTGCAATCTTTTATACCATATGCTTAAAAAAAGTCTACATAAAAAGTTCCAAAATAAAGGAGAGATTTTATATCACAATCTCTATTGTATACAAAATTTGCCAAAAGAAAATCAAAATATGTCAGTTTGTCCAATTCCTCCATTACTTAAGTTGAACTTTTCGATCCTTCAAGAAGTAGAAATCATCAATTATCGAGTCCAAATCAATATTCCTGGCAATTTCTTTCTCAACTTTGATGATCATGGAATCGGCAAGAAAGTCATTACCCATTTTGTTTCGAAGAGTTGTTTTCACGATTTTCATAGCAGAAAATGCTCGTTCAGTAGTCGCCGTGGAAATAGGAAGAGTCAACACAAGCCTGATCATCTATCAATCAAGAAAAAGTTTTCTTGCCTTTCCTGTTTCAACCAATCTTCGACATAATTCTGAAAGAGAAGACATATTCTGAAATGCTTCATCACGAACAACATTATGCTCAAATGTGCCAACTGTCTTCTTAAGTCTCTTAGGTCAGCAGTAGTAAAATCTTGAGGATAGAATTTTTCTTCCAGAGTGCAAGCATCATCAACTTTAAATGATTTGAAGTGATTAATAGGATTCAAAGTGAGCTTAGGATGAGGAGCTCCGTTGCTTGCTCAGAGAACCTACTATTTAAAGAAGTAAGTTGAAAATCAATGGTAGCATTAAATACATCTATACGGTAGTGATGCTCAATTGTAATGCTATCTCGATGATGAGACCGACGCTTACCATGCTTATACTGAGCATTCATTTCAGGCACCTCAATTTTATGCACACCACAAAATAACATCACCTTTTTAAAAAGGTATCCCAACCATCTTCTCTAAGTTTTTGAAGTAGCACTTTTGTACTTGAGACAAAACTCATGCATTTAAAATGTCTATCGATTTGCGTTGAAGAGCTTGACAAAGCATATCAGTGATTCCCATTACTTCATATAGCAAGTGCAAGGCAAACACAAAGTCAAATGATATCATTGCATTATACGCACCATTGGCTTCAAGACGCACCTTGGACTCAATTGCATTATCAATTATATTCTCAAGAACTGTACTAGCAGCCCCAAACATCTCAATTAACCTAGTCACAGAGCCAAAATGGGAGCTCCAACGTGTAGCTCCAGCTCGTTGTAGAGTACGACTCTGATTACACCCTCGACCTGTATCAAGTTCTCCAGTAGCCATTTTATGTGCAATTTCAATTTCCCAAGTAAAGTTTAACTCAGCATAACGCTTGGGAGAAGCACTAAGAAAATTGACAATGACACTCAAATTTGAATATGATTGCCAAATCTCACGCATATCTTTAGATACCGCAACTAATGCTAATTGCAATTGATGTGCAAAACAATGCACATAATATGCGTACGGGCAATCTTTAAGGAATAATGCTTGCAATCCATTCCAAGCACCGCGCTATTACTAGCGCCATCATACCCTTGCCTCGCATATCTTGGACTTGGAGATCATGACGAGTAAGAATAGTACATATCTCGCTTTTAAGAGTCAAAGCCTTGGTGTCAACAACCTCCACAATGTCAAAAAACGCTCTCTTACATAACCTTCACCATCAACAAATCTCAAAACAATTACCATTTGCTCTTTATTACCTTCATCAAGAGCTTCATCGACAAGAATACAATATTTAGCATTTTCAATTTTCTCACGAATCGTGTTTCTCACTTTGTTAGCATAAATGTTCAAAATCTCCTTTTGTACTTTCGGCGAAGTATACTTGACATTTCCCGGAGCATTTTCCAAGACAACCTTCTTCATTTCTTCATTACAATCTCCCCAAGATTTTATCAATTCAATGAAATTCCCACGATTCAAAGAATCAGGAGATTCATCATGGCCTCTAAATGCACACCCTTGAATTGAAAGCCATTTGCATGCCTTTATCGAGGTCATAAGTCGCAAACGATTTGCCAAAACTTCTTGGGTGGATTGCGCATTCAATACTTGTCAACATGTCGAGAAGGATGTCGTAAACCTTGCGACTTGTCCATAACCATATTATGTGGAGAAAGAGAGCAGCCAACATGATGCACAAATGTACATTTATCTTCATTATTCACCCTCTTCCAACTATTAAATCCTTCAACAGTAAATGCAGAAAACTTTGACGGTTTGTTGTCAAAAAGATAACAAGGAAAACAAAAGGCTCTATCTTTAGCTTCAGAATACTCGAGCCAGGGAAACTGTGAAAACCAAGAGTATTGAAATCGACGATTTTGTTTTCCATCTTTAGTCCGTGGATACTCTACCAATTTGGGTTGATATGGTCCCAAACTATATACATCCTCCGAATATCATCACGTCGATTCACATCGTATGCTGATATTGGACGACGTTTTCCCGGATCACGCTCTATAAAAGTGGACTCAATTTCATTCAAAGGAAGTTGAGATGTGGAAGGAGGTTGTTCTTCAACTTTTCTATGTTCGAGTCTTTGTAACTTGGAAGGAAGCTCATCGTTTTTCTTAAAAAATGAAAGAAGATTTCTTTACGACATGATAATCTATGACAGTAAAAAAAATATTTGAATGAATACAACAAGAAAAATTCGGAGCGGAGCAGCAATATACAAGAAAAATTATTAGATAAAGAGAATATTTAGATAAAATAACACAAAAACATGCCAATTTTCAGAGAAGAAGAAATGGACAAAGTGATAAACAGACCTGTGCAGCTGGGGCAGTTGAAGTAGGAGCTGATAATGCAGTTTGCCCACCAAATTTCACTCCAACAGCTTGACCAGTAAATCTGAAAAATGTAAACAATGAGTATCAGAATAAGAGCTAAAGACAACTATAGGAAGGATTTCAAAATAAAACAAGTCATCCAGATTGAAAAATGCATAGTTGGTTATTAGCAATTAACATACTATTAATTTTTTGAGTAACAATTCTTCTTTATTAATCATTGGCAGCCAACTCTTTGAGAAAATCTCAAAAATGGACTCCACAAATTTCTGTCAATGACTCACTCTGTCACTAAAATCCAATCAACTGATATAAAAAGTCTACGACAACAGATAATCTCATTGTTTTAGATCTTTATATTTACAACAAAATATAAGAGAGAAAGATGACTATCACGGCAAAACCTCACATCAAAAAGATAATAGAAAAAAATATGTTCTATAGATAAGTCATGGGTATCTAACACACAGTAATAAGAAAATGCAAGGCTCATCTAAATAAAAATAAAAATCATATCTAACATCTCAAAATAGAAATCCATATAAATTATGATGAACAAAATCACATTCAATTCTTTCAATTGATAACAATGTATTTATCCTCTTTTTTCAAATAGAAAACCCAAAATTCATGGTAGTTGATTGGAATAACACAAAATTCAATAGAAAATATTGAATTGCAATGCAGCCGAACGATTTAGTTAGGATGCTTGCCACTGATCATTAAGGATTTCTAAGGTAGTAATTACTAATTTGAGATGATAGTAGAAGGCCCAGAATAATTTTTGGCTGACACATGAGTTACAGGCATGCAATGATGCAAACAAAAATTAATTCTTTCCTAATTTCTTTCAATTGGCTGGTTTATCAAACTAAAATTGAAATTTTAGAATTGAAATTAAAATTGAGATCTAAAATTAAAAAAAAAAAACCTGCAGGCTGCAGCCGAGACTCGAGAAGGAGAAGAAGAATCAGACAAGAGGAGCTTCGGGTCGACTTCAACAATTGACAGATCGAGCAAGCAATCTATACAACAAAAATGAGAATTGAAATTGAAATTGAAATCTAATCGAAATTGAAATCTAACTGAAATTATAATTAAATGAAGACATGAAGTCAAGTGGAATCCACAGTTAGATTGAAATTGAAATTGAAAAGCAAGCAATCCACAGTTTAATCGAAATTAAAATTAAATTTTTTTGGCCTTCGACTTCGACTTGGACTTGAGATTCGAGAAGGAGAAGAAGAACAGACCGAGGAGGCAAGGACGACGGCTAGGGCTTCGTTGTTCGATCGAGAACGACGGCGTCACGGACTCACGAACTCACGGCAAGAGATTTCCGTTTCGACTTCGTCGCTTCGACCTCAACTTCCATCGGAATCATCAGATCGAGCCATCGATTCGAGGTAGTCAGGAAGGAGAACGGAACGAGTGACCTTCGGTCTTCGATTTTGATCGAGAAATGCTGCTGATCGTCGATTGAGAAGGAATTTCAATCAGATGAGCTGGGCTAGGCTGGGCTGAAGCAAGCTTTAATTTCTCAGCGGGCTGGGCTTTAATGAAGTCTAAGGCCCAAAAAAATAAAAACTTAGGACGGGCTATAGTCCGGCCCAGCCAACTGATAAATCCGCCCCTGATCCCAAAAGACAAGATTTCTAAGTGGAGTTGCTCAAATCTTTAGATATCCAAAATTATACTCATGTCTCTCCGATGTAAGACTATTTGTTCGACTCAAATCTCAGCAGTAACTATCACTTATTTTTTTTGACTGATGCATTAATATCAAAATATATTTTATAATAATGTCCCAGAAAGGGAGTGCAGAAGAAGTGACTTACAAGGCCCAGAGGTGACATCCACACGTGTGTACAGTGTTGTGTCTCTTCATTCTTTGGATCAATGAAGAGGAATGCAGTGTTCCACTCTAAACAGGGGGAAAATTGGGAGAAGCAGGGGGAAAATTGGGAGAAAGGCTCTTGCTTTGATCTCATCTCTAAGGCTAAGACCTAGTGTGAGGATCAAGGAAACCCTTTGCTTTTGGCTGGCAAAGACCTAATAAAGCTAAAACACATAGAGCTGGCCTTGGCCACCTCTCTACATTCTTCTCCTTGAGGACCACCAAACTGATAGGCACACTAGATGGATCAATGGCTCAATCAGTTCCAGGTTGGAAATTGGATTGTACACCTGAATCCTGATGTTTTTGGATTGCTCAACTCGGTGAGAACCAATTTGATGTAGCCGGAAAATTAGGCTCATGGTTTAAAATCTCGATATCAGTATCGATATCGATCAATAATTTTACATATGAACGGTCAGTGTTATCAATATAGATCATACTAGGAATATTGGCCCAATATTGATAACAATAATGCACCAATATATATATTAGAATCAACCCAGTCAATAGCAGCAATATTAGACAAATAAGAAATATCGGTCTACAATAACTCAAAATCAGATCCGATATTGCACACATATATCAGAATCGTTCCAGTCAATATCCACAATATCGGCCATATCGGGGATATCAATTCTCATATCCACTAATATTATAGTAACCTGATATGGTATTATATATCATAATCAAAGATGTTATAATAACTCCTGTGTCAGCTGATTTACATTTCTCTCATATATATATATACCAAAATATTTGAAGTAAACTTTATTGCTGTACTTAATATTAGAAAATGAACAAGTCCTCTGACTAAAGCAGTGAAGGATGATGAGGAAAAAGCTGGGAGTTTCCTTCTGCTCTCGTGCAAAGCATCATTTCATCGCCATCCAAAAGAGAGGAGAGCTGGGGTAGAGAGAACGGAAGCATGTGAGTGACTCAAATAAAATGTATGCCTTTTCAAAAGGACAGAGAGAAAAGCTGCAAATCTACTCCAATTAGAATAATATTCACATGGACAACATTTTTAAATCCCAATATTTATAAATGATTTTTGTGGAAGAGTAAGCCCAAAGATCCCATTTGCCTGAGATTAGATTAATCAAAACCTTAGTGCTTGTAATCCAAGAACCAAGATCTCTTTGTTCCCCTCAATCTCTAATTAATTGTTTCTCCCATGCCTGAATTATGAGATATTTTAATTGCTGGTTAGTGCTTAATGATCTTGAGCCAATTCCAAGCAAATCTATTATTAAGGAAGCATAAGCTGTTTTCAGTAAGGAGATCATATTGATGTCAGAATTTTATTTTCAATGAAGAAAATAAGAATCAAACATCTGAAATTTCTTAATGTGCTAAATTAGTATCCATGTCTTAATAATTACATGCAATGTATTTGAGATACGAGACATTTGATATGTCTGATGTTAGTTAAAATTGAAGATATTGTTGAGAAATATGAAGAATTAAATGTCAATTTTTGGATTGAATTACGGCGAGATCTGTTGATAGAATCAATTGGATAATAGTTGGGGTGTGTTCTCCTTCCATTGGGGATGAACGTGGTATATTCACATGTTCAATACCGACTTCGAATGAATGAGATATTCAAGTCTAAAGTTTGTCTAATTCAAAAGCCAAAATGGGACTAAAGGTAGTTAAAAGCATTTAATCTCATATTGGCCATGGAATGGAAGTTTGAAGTGTTTAAATAGAGAAAAATGAAAATAAAGGGTGTGCCCTTTTGGTACTTGGAGTTTTCACGCGCAATTCGGGAAAAACCATGCCCGCGCGTTACGGGCCCGGGCCGATTTCGGGTTCCCTACCCGGTCCGCTCTGCTATCCGGACCCACAACGACTGACAGAAAACCACCGCGAACCGTTACAACGGTTGTGCGGTTTCTGTCTGGACCTAACCCTTGCAACGATTCAGAGTGAAGGTATTTATTAACTACGGTTCGACCGTACGGTGATTTGATAGTGTTATCATTATTGAACGGAAAACCTCCCACCTGTTATTCACCGACCTGGCCAATGAGATCGGTGACATTGATTACTTGTCAAATTGATCTTAGAAATAATAGATATCACTAAGTATTTTTCTGATTTGATCTTGTTCAATTATATTATTGTCTTGAAAACGTAGATAGTATTTTCTAAGATAAAATTCATGAAATCGTTCTTTGCTTTGTTTGTACGGATAACTAATAAACTGAAAAGGAGATTTTTTTTTTTTTTTTGGGTAACTCCTACTTGGCCAATGATTATTTTTTCCTCTGATAATCCTTGCCCAATGATAATGGGCTCTTGTTGGGTCTTTCGCACGAAGGACCGTGATGGTCCTTCGCGCTGTGGGCCGTCCATCATAACTAATAGATGACTCAGAGCAGACGATAGGCAAAATAAACGTGCTTTGCGGTGGAGCTCCCAAAACACATTTTTGTTTTTTTCCCTCTCTTCCGTTCTAGACCGTCCATATGTAACAGTGATAATCATTAATATGTCATGTAATACAGATGTCAGGTATAATAGTCCCCAATCAGGTGTCATAATATTATGTCAAGTGTGCTAGTATCAGCTGATAGCATGTTAATTTTCAAGTGCCATATATCAGGTGTCAGGTGTCAGATATAGCATGGCAAGTACCGGTATCGGATATCATGTGTCAAATATAGCATGGCAACTACCGGTGTCAGGTATCATGTGTCAAATATAGCATGTCAAGTAACGGTGTCAGGTATAATGTGTCAAATATAGCATGGCAAGTATCGGTGTCGGATATCATATGTCAAATATTGCATGACAAGTACTGGTGTCAGATAGCAAATGTCAAGTATAGCATGACAAGTACTGGTGTCAGATATTAAGCGTCAGGTGTAGCATGTCAAGTATCAAGTGTAACATATCAGTGTCGGTGTCATATATCAACTCGCATATCGATACATCATGTATAAAAAGAAGGATAACAATTATTAGGCGTGTAACGATGGTAACGAAATATTAGCATATCAATAAATCATGAAATGGACGTTAAAATAGCAATCACTAGGTATAATACGATGATAATAAGGTATGAAGCAACACAGGAAATATACTCGCCTAAATCACCAAAAAACGGCGTAAAATCCCGGAACACCAGAAACATGTGCACACCACCAATCCATATATTAATATATATATATTAATTAATATTAATTTATGAGAGAGAGAATGAGAGAGGAAAGAAAGAGGAGAGAGGAGAGAATGAAAGAGAGAGAGAGAGATGTTGGAGAGAGAGAGAGAGAGACTTGTAGGAAGAGAGAGAGAGAGAGTGTAGGAAAGAGAGAGAGAGTGTGTGTGTGTGTGTGTAGGAAAGCTTGTTGGTTATTAGTAGAGGGATAAGGGAGAGAATTAGAGGGGAAAAAGGGGGTAAAATTGGAAAGAAGGAAAAGAAAGAAAGAAAGAAAGAAAGAAAGGAAAGAAGGGAAAAGAAGAAGGAGAGGGGGACATGGCCGGCGGCCAGGTGGCCGCCGGGCCTGGGCGGCCGGCGGTCAGGTCGGCCAGCGACCGGGGGGAGGCGGCCGGAGGTGAGGGGTGGCGGTGTTGAGGGTGATGATGGAATTATTGTTGTTGTTGGTTGTACTTGATGTTGGTGGTGGTGAAAATCTTGAAGGTGGAGTTGATGGTGGTGAGGAAGAGATGAAGGTGGTATGGTGAAGGTGTTGGTGGTAGTGTTGATGGTGATGATGGAGTGGTGGTGATGGTGATGTAAGTGGTGGTGAGTTTGTAGGTGGTGATGGTGGTGGAAATTGGTGATGGTGGTGGATGTTGTTGGTGGAATGAAGTGGTGGAGGAGGTGGTGGTGTTATAGTAGAGGAGTTGGTGGAGGGAAGGAAAGATGGTAGTGAAAGTGGTGGAGAAGGTGATGAGTTTGGAGGAAGAAGTTAGTGGTGGTGGGGATGCTAAAGAGAAGAAAGGAAATGACAGGAAGAAAGGAAGAGAGATAGGGAAAGTTAAGGAGGGGGAGTTTGGCCGGCCTGGGACACGCCGGCGGCAGCGGCGGCCTGGGCGACGGTCTGAGCTGCCGTCGGCCAAGAAGGAGGGAGAGGGAGGAGATGAGATTGTGTGAGAGGTAGTGAAGGTGAAAGATAGGGAGAGATAAAGATTGATGGCTTGTTGAAAAGAAAATGGGATATAATGATGGGATGGCAGATGGAATTGACAGGTGATGGGATGGGGAATGGGCTGTCAGTTGTTGACTTTGGTAAGGGAAAGGAAAAAGAAATGAAGAAAGAAAATGAAGTGAAAAGGAAAGAAAAATATTATTTAAATAGGGTAAAAATTGACTGTTTAAGAATTGCTCCAAAAAACTCTCAAAAATAGAAAATATTATTTTAAGATACTCGGTGAAATAAGATTTGAGAAATTCAATTTGATTTTAAAATTAAAAATTTTGAAATATTCTGGCGATACCGGTCGACACCAAAACCGGTAGATTTTCGATAAATTCTGAAAAATCTCAAAAAATGTCTTTCGTTAGAAAATAAGATTTTAAAAAGTAATGTGAAAGCCATTTCTAAAAATTCAATTCCATTTGAAAAACTAAAAATTCGGGAATCAGTCAGCGTTGCCGACTAACACCGGTTTTGAAGATTTTGCAAATAATTCTAAAAAATTTCAGAAAATCATAAAAAATCTAAAATATTAGAAAACAATATTTGAAACTGAAATCGGTCAAATCGGATTAGCATAAAGGCCAAATCGAGCAATACACTAGGATCGGGTCCCCGGTTCAGATTAGGGCTGACTCCGAGTCCACGAATCCGGATCCAATACAAAACAATCACACCAATAATCATAAAACAAAAATAAATACAAAACTAAATCAAAAAAAAATATGATAGAAAAATTAGAATACGTATCTAAGTACGTATTCCAAGAACGGGGTGTTACATCGATGGAGCAAATGGTCTGCTGGTGTGAAGAGAGATGAGCTTACATGGAGACTTTTTGTTCGAGGGAGAATATTGAATTGGATGTCGAACAAATAGTCCCACATCAGCTAGACATTTGGCTGATCTTAGGCATATAAGAATCTAAACAACTCCACCTAAAACACTAATTTTTAGGATGATACTTCAAGTTCTTACACTCCTCTCACCATCACTACCATCTCAAGTTAGTTAGGATTTTTTCTTGAAGAGGATAATTAAGACTAATACCATCTCAAATTTCTAGCTTATTATAATTGAAATTAATAAATTTCTACTTTATCAGCGGTTAAATGAATAAATGACGAATCATATATATAACTTGTTTCAATTTCAATACATTAAGACAACTGTATCACTGAGGAGCATCATGTATCAAATAAAATTTTAATTACTTTTAAAATTTAGAAGGAAAAAAAAAGGCAAGCACTAAATAGCATCAAATAGTGGTGATATTTATGCAAAACAATTCACACTATTTACAATGATCATCACAATAATATGAGCATATTTCATATATATATTATGAGGCAAATTTTAGATAGTTACAAGGATAATTTTTAAAATTCCTCCAACAGTATCACTGTTTTTTTTTTTTTTTTTAATATCTGCAGAAAATCTTTTGCTGTGTCAAAAATAGAAGAAAACTTTTTTATATTATTACAAAATTTGGCAGCAAATTTCTATGCTCTATAGATTTTGAGGATAACACATTTGTGCCATCAAAAATTTTGGGGAAAAAAAAGGTCTCAGGACCAATTCAGATTTATCAAAGTACTAAATTTCAGTAGCAAAAAACAAAGTCTTTTGAGAAACACTGAGAACAGAAAGGATTTTTTCTATTTTCAATTAAAGATTGGAGGTGCTTCTTGAGCTATTTAACCTCATTATTAGTATACCATGCTACTAATTTGTTGTTTAAATCATGATTATATATACAAACTAAAATAAGGGACATGGTTAATCCCAACAAACCCACTTAAAAATGTAGACTTTTGCACTTTGTTGCCTGAACGACAACCTTTTTCGTGCTTGTCAAGATGGTTTATTTTTTAATCTTGATCTAAGTTATAACTTTTCCAATGATAATAACTGCAGCGGCAACAACAGTAGTAATAATGATAATAGTAGTAATAATTATTATTATATATCATATATTATTACTATTATTGTTAGGGAGATTTCGTTATAGTCTACCATGCCAAAGCGTAATTAGGAAAAAAAACTCGGGTTTATAATTTTATTCGCTTCAGCTACCTTTTTTTTAAACCAACCACGTACGCCCACGTGTTAAGCGCAGAAGTACTCCTCAACGATGAATAACGCAAATGCCCTACAGTAATCGCTTCGAAAATGCGGACAACTGGTATATAGAGGATTGTGATCATGATTGCAGTCCTAAAAAAAAAAAAAAAAAACTTACGAGGACTGCAACTATGTTCACAGTCTTCATAAATATGTCCTATTTCTGAAGACTGCGATCGCAGTCTTCACGTCTTCCCAAAAATGTTATATTTCTGAGGACTACGATTATGATCATAGTTTTTTATTAGTACAAGTTTCTAAAACTTTATAAGCTGAGACGACGCTCGTAATTCTCTTTATTAGAACTCTGATCATGATCGCAAACCTCACAAAAATGACATGTTTTTATAACATAGCGACCATGATCGCAGTCCTCGCAAAAAAAATGTCATATTTCTGAATTTTTATTAGGACTACAATTATGATTGCAGACCTCTTTATTAGGACTGAGAACATGATCGCAGTGCTCAAAAAAATGTTTTGTTTTTTAGGCTTTATTGTGGTTGCAAGTCGTCACGGATGACTATAACTATGAGTCGCAATCCTCGTATCAACATCGCTATCATTAACAGATTTTTCGTTCACTGACAATCGATTCATGTCCAACGCTTTCAAGATTAAAAAAATACATCAAACACAAACGAAACTCATCGCGAGTACAAACAAACAAGATTTAAAAGGTCGATTCTAAAAAAAATTAGTCTGTGGTCTCCGTCCCTTGAGACCCCAGGGGGGTCCCGCCCTTCTTCAACCCCTACGGCGATCTGACTGCGCTGTTTGGCCTGGGAATTACTCTGTATCGACGTCATGGTTGAGGAGAGAGCAACGTCGAGGGCGATGAAAAAGAGTAATAGAGAAAATGAAAATATATAAAGAAGTGGTGATTGAGAGAAATCATTTTATGCTGACGTGAATGAGACTGTAGCGAATAAAATTATGAAACTGAGTTTTTTTTAAAATTATTATTCTTCAACTAGTGAGATTTAGCAATTTAATCCCAAGAGGTAAAAGTACTCCTGATCTTTCTCTCCTCTGCAGCCTCACTGGCTTGACTCCGGTGCTCTTATACTTCACCCAAAAAAAATATGTGTATCAAAAATAGATGTCCCGTAAAATTTAAAAAAATTTCAGAGAGACAACAAGTAAGAAAAATATTATTAACATTATCAACACAAGATATGTATACTAATTTTTTTGGACACAGAGGATACACAAAATCATTGCCGTGAGTAATGGTTTAGTAACAATAATATGCATAAATGTATTTTCCTTTAATTTTGATTCCCTTTTCATTACCAAATAACATTAATTTGCCCTGAACTTTCTTTAACAGAGATATTTAGTTGTGAGTCTTTGGATAAAATCTATAATCATCCAAACATGCTTCTATTACCCTTTTTGCCCTAAAAGGTTATGAACAAATTATCCAACTCCTCATCACTTGAAATAACAAAATTTATTTTTATTTTATTGTTTGCTAATTAATTTAGTCGCCGACGGGCGGTGACTTCCGGAGAGCAAACTTAGGATCTGATCGAGGCTACGTCAGGAAGAGAAGAAATATCCACGAGATGGTATTCAAATTGGTTATCGTGAAAAATATTGTGCTCTAATCGATTCACGCCAACCGATTGGACAACCGCGACGCGACGAAAGAACAAATAATTGAGAAGTAAATAGTTTATTACCCACTTCTAAATATGCTCAAAAAATGTAAGAAAAAAGGGAGATCTTTGGTATATTAATGGAATCTGGGGGGGCAAAGTTGTAAATTAACATGCCAACCAGCAAGCTAGATTTGGAGTTGGTTGACCTCATTCCCTTACCTCCCATGATCCTCTCCTCATTTAATTTAATTTATTATTATTATTTCTTCTTTTTTGAAAGATTGCAATTTTAATTCCATTTGTAAAAGATTTTTTACTCAATTTTAGATTTTTAATAGTAGTAACAATAATAAGACCTCAAGCACCATACGCCAGCACTCCCTCTTTTGCTTTCCCTTTACTGCTCCTCACCGTCATCCTTTACTCTCCTCCCTCTCTCTCTCTCTCCATCCTCTGTCTCTATCTCCATCTCAGGCCTTTCCTCTATTAGTATGAGCAGAGCTTCTCTCTCTCAGTGGCCCATCTCAATGGAGAGAAGGTGAGAGGAGGAAGAAGCCCACCAGCCATCTCAGCAAACCGGTCTTTTCTTACCCTCTACATCTCAGATACCAGGAGAAAAAAGTTCATTTTTTGGGGGTTTTTTTTTTGGCCACCATTGGGGGTATCTCTGCTTGGAAATCAACCTCACTGCAGTTTCACATCTTGGGCATTTGAGGATTTTGTTGCTTGTTTCTCTCTGTGGAGAAGTCAAGGAAAGATTCATTCTTTTCTGCTCTTCTGATTTAAATCATCAAAGAGGTACCTTTTTCTACCCGCAGGTTTTGATTTTTTTCTTTTCTTGCAGTTGTTGTTTCTTTCCCAGTGACATTCAAGTGTTTACTTCTTTGGTGTTTGGATGTTTTCTCTCATTTTAATTGAATGTGATGGGTGACAAATGGGGTTTGATTGGATTTTGCCCCCTTTTCTTGTCACCCCTCATTCTTGTTGGTTGCTTCAATTGATCTGTAAAATGCATGCGCTTGATGTTGATGCCACTCAGATTCTTTGTAAATTTTGTCTTCTCTACAACGTGAGAATTATTTATACTTCCTTTTATTTGTTTCTCAAAATTTGTCCTGAATGGTACATGTTGCAGTGCTTTCTTCTATCTTTTCATCTGTTTTTTATTTGTGTCTCTAGGTTTTGAAATTTGCTATTTTGTTCAGGGAAAATTGTTTAAATTGGTGTCCATGAGTAGCCATTTAACTGTAGACATGTTTCCAGTTTCTGGTATTTGAAAGAAGCACCAATGTATTTGTTTCACTGACATCATATGGGCAATCCGGAATAATGTTTAGTTAGAAATCTATTAAAGTAGGAATCAAATTACCATTTTCACTAAAATAAAAAAGACATTGTGTATTGTTGTGCCAAGAGGCAAGAGAAGCTCGGCGCTAATGGTGAAGGGTTGGAGCAGTTAACAACTCCCATTTGAATCCTTGAGGGAATATCCATGCCAGCCAGTACGATCATCCTTATTTCTGGAAAAAATGTGCAATGGCTCTTGCCACTTCTACTCATTTTGATGTATTACTCAATTTGAAACTTGACATTTGTGATGTGAGGTCAGTTGCATTGAGTGGATAGAATGTGTTCCATCTGTGGATTCTATTATTAATAATATCTCATGATTTGGATGGTCCTGCTATTTTCCCCTCAAATTATTCAGTAAAAGAATTAATCTTTGGTATCAGTTAGTAACTGTGGATGCAAGTTTACTTCTTTTCCAGCATAAATAAGATTGGCAATTTTGGCTTCAAGATGCTTGCTAGCACAAAATTGATGATCCCTATATTTAGTCAATTTTTTTTTTTTATATTTTGTATGAGTATCATCTTAATAGAACTGCAATATAAAATTCTTAATCAAATAGCTGATACCAATTTTTCTTTGATACTTAAAGCAAAATGTCTTCTGGAGAACTGAGTGCCGAATTATCCAGAAAACGACAGTGCTCGGCCTTAAACTTTGGGTTGTAATTTGCATTGGTGTGTTTGCTTTGATTGTGTTTACCTTATCTGTATTATCCATATGGGCTTTCCGGAGGAAGACAAGGAGAACTTATGAGAAGTTCCCACTCTCTCAAATCCCTGATGTTTCCAAGGAAATCACAGTTGATAGGGTTGATGGCCACACCTTAGCTATGAGTTTCCATGAGCGTGAAGGTCCTTACTTTCCGCCGCATGATACCTTTAGCGACAAAAAGACACTAGCACACACAATGAACAAATCAAGTGAGGTTGATAACTCGAGTCAGTGTAGCTCGGTCTACTATGTTGACAGGGCGGGGAGTTCACATTCAGGGGATGATGGTAGCTCAGGAGCTGCAAGGAGGCCATATTCTCCACATGCACTAGTGTCAGCATCTCCATTGGTTGGCCTTCCTGACGTTTCTCATCTCGGGTGGGGCCATTGGTTCACTCTCAGGGATCTCGAATATGCCACCGATCGTTTCTGTAAGGAGAATGTCATTGGGGAGGGTGGGTATGGAATTGTTTATAAGGGACGTTTGATCAATGGAACGGACGTTGCAGTCAAAAAGTTGCTTAACAACATGTAAGTTTCCCCTAGCTAATGCTGATTTCTAGTTTTCGAACTTGTTTTCTTCTTTCATTTCAACTGCTAAAATATTGGGTATTGCCTGATGGGATTGCATCTTGCAGGGGGCAGGCAGAGAAGGAATTCAGAGGGGAAGTAGATGTTATTGGTCACGCTCGGCATAAGAATCTGGTGCGGCTTTTAGGGTACTGTGTAGAAGGAATTCACAGGTGAAACTTTTTTTCTTGTCCTTTTGTTCCTTTCTTTTTGTCTAATTTCTTTTGAGACAGGTATTTAATAATGTGTTTGTAGAGCTTAGGGTTTTGTCAATGCTTGTCCGCTGTGATAAGCCATAAAATGAAGCAGAACTATACCCATTTCACTTGAATTTTTTGAGGGAAATATTTTACTTGAATTTTGATAGTATTTCGAAATGCCAACTGTTTTCCTGCTGGTTTCAATTGAAATTCTCCTGATGCCAAAAAAAAAGAAGAAGAAGAAGAAGGAAAGGCATGGTGATGCCATTGGCACAATTGCTAACGACTTTTGTGACACATATCTTATCTGAGTTTGCTAGCAGATTGATATGTCGTATCAACAAATATATTTTATTTTATGTTGAAAATTGCTTCTAAATTT
Organism: Agave tequilana; assembly: GCA_038442645.1. Lineage (NCBI taxonomy): Eukaryota > Viridiplantae > Streptophyta > Magnoliopsida > Asparagales > Asparagaceae > Agave > Agave tequilana. The sequence goes on along the minus strand of JAVJIF010025400.1, from coordinate 46,328 downwards.
GACAAGATAGACAGCTATTCTAAAGCAAAATATCATACTCAAAAACCCTAAAAATACTTTAAGATCACTCAACAAGAATGTAGTGAGAAATTCTTTTAGTTGTAGATAATCGATAAGTGTAAAGCACGGGAGTATGTAAACAAATTTCCTCAGTGAAGTGAAAGTATGGCTACTGAAACAGCCAAAGCAACCGTAAGGGGCTGCCTGCAGTTTACAGTAATGACGAATGAATGCTTCCAGACCTTGAAAATACTGATATTAGCAATAGTTTCACTGGTTCTCAAAACAAGCAGTAGATTTGTAAGAGAATCACATCACCTTATAAGCTTAAATTCTTCTAAGATGCACACAGTGTATGATTCAACACTATTGTTGAATAACAAGCGATGACTGTTTACGTGGCACCTAAGGGATTGAAAGTGGGTTAAAAATTGTTGATAAATGGAATAAGCTTAGAGGATAAAGTTCAAGCTATAACCACTAATATTTTGAACAGTTGAAGACAGCAAAACAGTGGCAAGGACTTGAACCACCCCCTCTCTGTTTATATGTTATTTTTTTCTTTCTGGTCACTGAATGGGTGTCTAATTAGACCTTAAACATTGATTTGGTCCCTTACAAATCAAAATTAAACAAGAAACTGGTAAAATAATATTTAATTCATCATACTTCATGGTCCCTAACATGCAATACCGTATATGTACAACAACTCATATTTGTAGTTTTCATATTGGTTTTTAGCACACGACAATGATATTAATAGGTCCAATATAAGCTAAGTATATACATCATGGTTGCTAATTTACCCCTTAATATCAACATGTAAGCTGGATGTTCCTCGTAATATCAAATATAGTTTTCATTCTAATACATAAATGTTCTTGTTAAATTGTGGAGTCAAAGGAAAAACATGATGTACCTAACTGAAACCAATCAACTATATTTTACATAAGAAAAGGTGAATCCTGAGAATATCTCCAACAGGAGGTTTTCCCTTGACCATACATGACAATATAACAACTCGGCGCCCACTCAAATTCATATTTGGGATATTGTGAATGCAATAATACAGCAGAAATTGAGGTGTTCATGCACCGGGGGAGATTCGGCATAACTACAAGAGGTCAAGTAAAGTGGTAAATCTTGATACTTTATAATAGTCTCTTATCTGCAATGATAATTAGATAATAATTGTTGTGAGTTTGATTTTGGTAAAATTTTATTGTATTTTCCTTGACAGATGCTGTCCTTATTAAGTTGTATATGGGAGTAAAAGAGGACCATATCATCATATCTTGCTGATACACTTCCACGTTAAGGTGGCTATGCTAGATTATGCAGTATGCAAGCGATGAATTAGGAATCAAATATGTATAAGTTGCATCTTGAAATGAAGAATGCAGCAGATTCTAACCGTTGACTCTGGTTGCTTCATATTACATTTCTGTCAATTTTACATCTTAAATTTGAGCACTAGTTCACATTTGAATCCTAACATTCTGATTCTGGAAGCTTTTTATTACACTTTCTTTCTAGTTTAGACAATTACATGTCTTTCTATTTTTAGATGTCTTAGATTCTAACCAGTTCTATTTTTTTTCAGTAGTAGATGTAGTTTGCTCTCTTATTATAATTCCCCATTTCAGTTTTAGCATTTCTAGTCTAATCTCAGTTACAATTTCTTTTTTGTCATCATTAGGATGCTCGTATATGAGTATGTTAATAATGGGAACTTAGAGCAATGGCTTCATGGAGGTATGCGTCAGCATGGTGTTCTTAGCTGGGAATCCCGCATGAAAGTCATTTTAGGCACTGCAAAGGCGTACGTCTTAATTTTTAATTTCTAGCTTCTGAATAAGGTTAAAAGAAAGATTCATTTTTATATAATTATTTTTCCAACGCAAGCAAATCAATGTCACGCAGGCTTGCTTATTTGCATGAAGCAATCGAGCCAAAAGTAGTGCACCGAGATATTAAATCAAGCAACATCTTAATTGATGATGAATTTAATGGCAAGGTTTCTGATTTTGGATTGGCCAAGCTCTTAGGCGCGGGGAAAAGCCATGTTGCTACCAGAGTGATGGGGACATTTGGGTATGTGCCTTTGATCTTTTTCTTCTGTTTGCACAGTTTACATCTTAAATATCTCTTCTAAAATTTGGTGTTATTGCAGATATGTGGCACCGGAATATGCAAATACTGGATTGTTGAATGAGAAGAGCGATGTTTATAGTTTTGGAGTACTTCTATTGGAAGCTGTAACGGCCAGGGACCCTGTGGATTACAAGCGGCCTGCAGAGGAGGTAATCAAGTAAATTTCAATATATTTCACAGGCAAATGCATCTTTATGTAGTACACCTTCTTTCTCAGTTATTTCAAGCCTGTGTTACTTCTTGCATTGTGCAAATGTGAGTTTTAATTTTCAATATCTCTAATAGGCAGTAGCTAGAGAAATGAACGCAGAACACACCCATTTCATTCCCATTATTCAAACTGGAAATCAACCAAATGCTTTCTTTTATACAACTAAGTTTCATATCAGCTTATATGCGAGGTCTTTTTTACTTTTTGCCCAACTTGTATTGTTTAATGCAAGAAGGTTAGTATTATCTTTTTAGAGAATGGAGACCTCTTGCATGGGAAATAGTTCATGGATTATATGTCAATTTTTGTTCTTATGCTGTTCGCAGTCATCTGTTAGCATGTGAAGACACTGGCCTCAGTAGCATTGTGGTTTCATATTTTGCAGTAAAATGGACATACTGCCTTTTTTTTAGATGCTTTATATTCCTCATTCTTAGACAGCTTCTTTGTTAAAATGATTTTTATGCTTCTCTTTCTTGTTAGCGTCTGGCCAACCCCTTTAGATTTTAAATGAACAGTAACAGAAGGCCTCATCCTGGTTGTGTTTTTGTAGGTGAATCTTGTGGAATGGTTTAAATTGATGGTCGCACGCAGGAGAACAGACGAGTTGGTGGATCCTGATCTTGAGGCCAAACCCTCAACGCGGGTTCTCAAACGAACCCTTCTAGTTGCTCTGAGATGTGTTGACCATGACTCTGAGAAGAGGCCTAAGATGGGTCACGTTGTTAGAATGCTCGAAGCAGAAGAAAATCCTTTTCGTGAGGTTGTTAAACTCTTAACATCAATCTTGTATTATATATCTCCTGATCTAATTGTTCAGATTTTCATAGAATCACAGTGAATTGTGTTTTTTTTTCCTTTCCCTTTTTAACAGGACCGAAGATGCCGAAGGACGCACACAACAAGCATGGATATCGAGTCCCTAAGGGAGAGCTCAAGTTCTGTCGACCTTGACAACAAAGCCGAAGCATCAGTTACATCCCAAAGATGAGTAATTACTGGCATTTTCTCATTGCTAACAAGTTCAAAGGATTTCCCATTGACAACAAGTCATGTAGACCAAGAGATTGATTGAAAGGAAGTAGATTGGGCGCTTAGTTATTGTGGGATATATTTGCTTTAATTTTTCCCTGCTATCATCTTTTAACAGGCAAACAGATTTGAACTGCAAACTGCCTCCCTCTTATGTGAATTGCATCTTTTTATTTGTACAGATATTTTCTCTCTCTGTTTTCAATTAGGAATTCTCATATGATTCAAAATAAACATGGTCCTTTTTTCTACCTACAATTGCAATCATGGCTGTTGGCTTTTCTTGTTGAGTTAGCATAATGGCTGCCTCTATCACTGCTTTTCTCTCTCTTTTCATAGTGAAAGGTTTCACCTTTTGGTTGTTTCCCAGTTTGGGATTTACTACTACACAACACATTAGCATTCATATTTTGTTGTTGATAAGAAAATGTGAGGTACAAGGAAAGGAACCCTGCTTTTGAGAAATAAACAAGAACTGATTTCATTTCTAGTGCAAAGAGGGCAGCATCCATGTGAGGAGCAAACAAAAGCGCGTGTCTTGTGCTTGTGCTCAAGGAGACATGGCTCCCACTTCTCTTCTCTGTCACATGAATGCTGCCAGCTTACATTCTTGGAATAATTCTCAGGTGCAGGGTTTTTTTTTTTTTTTTTTTTGAAACTTTACATTCTGGCTTTGGCTCATTTGGGCCTCTTGAATTCTGATTCATGATTGCTGGTTGTGGAGGAAAAGAAAATTGCTTCATGGAAGGCATGAAGCACATATGCCCCATTTGGACCCCTGCTCTCCAAAGTTGTTGAGTGTGTCTGCCTTGGACAGAATTGTAAATTATTATCGTTTCGTTTAGGCTTAATTTCAGAAAGCTACTATGAACTGTTTTTCGATTTTTAAAAAACTACCATAAACTTTAAAAATCACAATAGGTTTTTTTGTGGCAGTTTTGGGAAAAATTCTGAGGTTTTTATGAATGAAAGTTCATGGTTTTTTCTTGTAATTTTGAAAGTATTGGATAATTTTATAAAATTGAGTGAAAACCCATGATAGTTTTCTGAAGTAATGCCCTTTTTTTAGTACTAGGATGGACTTTTCATAACAATGCGGGGCCTCACATTTCTTTCTCATTGCTTTTCACCACCAAACAAGCAAAAACGAGTTGAATCTGCTTGACACGGCCCCCACGCATGATACTTTCCACCACGAGACGAGCGGGAACGAGTTGAATCCGCTTGACACGGGTCCCACACATGAGAAAGTTCTAATGATGACGGATTTCCGTTTTTAAGATTTTTATCAAACACGGCCCAACACAGTAAAAGTTTTTCTGTTTGTTGTGCTATGGATCTGTCACTTAATTCTACCAGTGCCTTTTCTGATGTTCATAACTGACAGATGAAAAGCAGATTAAGCAACAATATAACAATACTGCTCAATTTCCCCTAGTTGCTCACAAATTACATTCTCCATTCATTGTCTCTTAGCTTCATCTTATTGGCATTACAACTCACTGAAAGTCTCATCTCAGTATTCTCAGAGTATCAGGCATAAGTGCAGTTACCGTAACCTGCAAGAATGACAAACAAACTTAAATGTTTTCAGTTTTCACACACATACTGATTGAAGATGACCATTTCATCTACTGATAGAATTTAACCCTAGTTAGAATCTTACTCGGGTCGGTCGTGGCGACGAGGGCCGAGTTCTTGAAGCAGCAGTTCCACTTGTTCCTGCCTGCAGCCTGGTAGTAGAGATTCATGGCCACTGAAGCATGAGACATGAGGTTATCCGGGTGAAAACATGAACTACCTTCTCTCAGCACGCTGCAGTCCACTTGAGAGCAGGCATAGTTGAGGTTCTCCCACAGAGTCGCCTCGTCTGACGATGACTTCGCCACACACCAAGTTTTCTTTGATAGCAAAAATCGATTAAACCTGTGACCTCTTTCATTACAGTGCAGATAGATAAAACTTAAAGGATACCAACCTGTTGTTCCTGAGCCATCCCGAACGTTCCTCCTGTCGGTAAGATACATAAACAGGCCGAAAATAAGATAACATCTAACAACAACGTGACGGAAGAGATCTAGTAGAGCATATCGTTTACCTGAGATGAGAAAAAGTAGTAGCACAGCGAGGGCGATGGCCATGAAAGAGGGGAATGCTTCAGCTCTTCTTGCCATTGCTCTTTGAACTCAACTGAGATCAGAGAAGCGCAATTGTTGGTGTTTCTGAAGTTTATTAGAGGAAGATTAAGGGGAGGTCTTGGGCTTTTAAAGACGAAATTACAAACGGTAACGGTAACGGTAACGGCTATGTGATCTTTAAAATTTGTCTTGTAGCAGGCTAGCAGCTTATTGAGTTGAGCTATGATTAGCTGGAGTCTGGTAGCAAGAACTGGGCCAATGGGAATGCGCCATGTGTCTTCAGTTTCTTGTTGAGCTCGAGTTGGGTGGTGCAACTAACGTGAGCATGCAGCTCAGGCAAAAGTCAGAAGCTGACCGAAAAATGTAACGCTCGAATACATAGGGGAAAATTGATAGTGGATATTGTACTTTTATCATTGAACTGTCACGTGACCGTCAACTCAACATGCGAAGAAAACTTTGTGATAACAATTTGCAACTTTGTAAGTTCGTGTTATTTATTTATTTATTTTCAAAACAGCTGAAAGAGTTCATTATATTTTTATTGAATTTTAGCAGGGGATCCATCTAAATAATAATAATAATAATAATAATAATAATAATAATTCCATCTAATTAAAATTAGTTATCACAAAACTGATCTTACTAATATGACTAATCTACCCTTCATTCAAAGATGTGAAACCATCAGCGTCTCCACCGTCCCCCGCTCCAACTTTGGGATGCTGTCAGGGAACTGAAACATGGAGGATTCAAAGGGTACTTTGGTCCTCGAGGTTTTCTTCACTAACTCTGTTAAACCACACTTAACGGAAGGTTAAATTTATAAAATATATATATAAAAAAATTTTGTAAAGACATGTTAATTATGCAAAAAGCAAGGATAGCAAGGATATATGTGTAATATTTTCAGAATGCAAAGTCTGCTGTCATGCGATAAGAACATAGCCTGCATTAGAAAGCATATCTGCAGCTGTTGGTGACAAATAATGCCTCCCCTCTCTGACTTTGGCATGGTTTTCCGCGTCGTGTTGGAACATCGACACCAGCTGCTGAAGCTCCAACTTCCTCACCTGAACCTGCTCTTCAGTGATCGGCTTCTTCAAACCGAGGTACAGCATCCCGAGCCCAATCAGTATGATCCCAATCACGAACAGAACTCCGGCAAACAAGCCAAAAGCATATGGGGCCCCTTCGGCCCCTGGTATGCCATCCACATTGATCCCAAAGAGGCCGGTGATGATGGAGAGGACCAGGCCACAACCGCCAAAAATGCCCAGGTTGTGAGAAACGCGGAGACTTTTATCCTGAACAACCGAGGAAGGAAATGGAAAGAGTTCCAAAGATGTCAGTAAGAAAGAACATTTAGTGAAACCCAAAGAAAGACACGTTTTTTGTTTTCCTCCTATACTTTTCCACCCCTCTTATAGTTCAGAAGCGATGCGAAGAGAGCAGACGGGAGGAATGGGATGGCGGCTCAAGGGGTTGTTTGTTGACATTATTTCATGTGTTTAATTACAGAAAACGAAACGAAAGGGTAAAAGAGAAGGAAAATTGCCGAGCCAGTATTGTTTGAAGGTTAATACAAACAAAAGAAAATAACTGCATCTTTTTTCTTTAGAGCCGATATACTTGTATTTTTTTTTTTTCCCCCTTTCTCTCTCTCTTTTTCGTTAATAACCATCTCTCCCTGTGCAGCCCGACAAGGACAAATCCACCCAAAATCACAGACCAGTTGAATTAAATAATCTATAGGTATAAAACACATTGTTACAAGGAATGTCTGTTATATACCTGCAACCATGCACGGACAGTGCTCTGCAATACATCCTGAATCGTAAAGAGCCGTCCACGAACAGCTTCTTGCTCCTCCAACATTTCCCTTGTACTTTTTTTTATCCCCTCTAGCAAATTTTTCGTGTTAACTCCCCTCAGATGCTGCAGCAACTCAAATACAATCTCCTCCCTTGCATGAAGGGACCATTTAACTCTAATAACCTGCAATAGAGTAGAAACATAAACCAAGTGGAATACGGATTTACTAAACAATAGCTGATTGTATCTATAAAAATTAAAACTGCAAAGTTCCAGTCTTCTAAGACGCGTGTATCTCATTAAGGGTAGTGCTGGGTTCCTCTTGGCATAAGCGCACACCGAATATTTAACTTACTACCCAGGTGATCAATTTCAAGTTCACAGCATGCAGTGGCAAGGAACCTTGATAACAATAGAACTTCTTCTACCTGACTTGCGTATTGTAGATCATCCTGATGAGTAGTGATGATAGGTTCAGATCCTATAGCTGGGTTGTAAATCTATTTAAGACAGTAATACAATTGGAAATGGAAAGTACTCCCATTTTACATATGGTGATACCATTGTAAGGAAAATATTAATTGATCGTTCTCCTGTTTTCAATAATATTCATTTTTTACCAAAATATAAATATTCATTAGCAATGCTGTCGAAAAGTTATGATAGAAACATGCCTGAACTTGTGATTTGAATAAGCAGACTCATCCTTTTTTACTTTCAAGTATTTCTCAATTATCAGTATATGTTGACTTCAATACTTTTAAAATTTATGCTAAATTGAGAATGATGGACTAGGAGAACAAACCTACTCTTTCTTTTGTCATCTACATAAACTAACAATAACATGAACTACCCTGTCACTAGATATAATTAAATGAAAAAGCTCTAAGAATTGCCATGGTTGAAGACAATATGAAGTATTACTTTCTTGAGCTTTTCCCACCACCCCTTTGGAAGTTGGAACACATCTCATGTCCGGATGATTGAGGGAAAAGAGCAGCGTCTCAGTGAGATGACTTCAAATTAAAAGGATAGGTGTGGTATACCGGTATCTAGTTCCATACTGAGTAGAAAGATGATTGGATATAAGATTAGGTCAGTTCAGATCGATGACTCCGTGGTTTCCCTTTTGGGTTACACTGGGTTTTAAACCTATTAACTAGACTATTTTGGTTCAGCCCCAGGGTTTGTTGGGCCTTTGGCGTATACGAGCAATATAGGACACTTGGTTTCATCTCCCTCCATTAGATATAAGCTATCAGGACCAAAGGCCGCCTGCTTTAGTGTTGGGTATGCAAGTGGGTAAAGCTCATGCGGGTTTGAAAATTATTTTCCTTCCAAAATACACTCTGAACTAGTAACTTGTAATAACTATCCTTCAATTAAACATCTAAGGCTTTTCATTTCCCCACTCTTCTAAAATCGCAAAAGTCAAAGTAAAAGTCTAAGTGTCAAAACAATAGGAGACCGAGCATTTTGGATTAACCGGTGAATGTTGCAGCCCAAGTGACTCAACATTAATTTGACAGTACTATAAGAACCTATCATAAGATTAGCGTAAAAGCTAAGATTATGAACATTAGGGACACAGTCTATAAAGGGTACAGGAACAAGGAATATTGACGGTAGTCATGTTGTTGGAAACGGACACGACGGATTACACTAGTGCAAGTAGCATGTATGCTGTGTGACTATGGAAAATACCAGTATTGGACACTCGCATGTAACATAAAATCAGTGGAACTACTTGTGCAAAAATATTAAAAACTATATGTAGGAATTGGCACTCCCATGCTGATAGACAATGAAACAATCTGGTGAGCAAACAACTCATGATAAAGATATGATATACATTGAAGTTTCACTAGATCAGAGAAAGAAACAAACCAATAAAAAGAAAGTAACGGACGCTAAAACCATACTCAAACTTGAGAATTACGATCAGATGGAACAATAGTCTATGATACACCTTGCAAGAAAGGGAACAGCAGCCAGATATATACAATTAAAATAAACTAGTCCCACTTTATACAAAGTGCATGCAATGCAAATGAAGACGTCATGGCAAACTAACCCCTTGTTTTAAAGAAGAAAAAAGCTTTCGTAGACCAAGAAAATATTGTGCACGTACCTGTGTAGCCAGTCTTCTAATTTCTTGGTTCAATATTAGACTCAATAGATTTAGATCTTCCCGACTTCTCCTGACCGCAGAGACAAAAAAATCATAATGAGAAAAATAAGCTGAGACATCAGATTCTACAAAATATAGTTTTCAGAATACTAGTATTCATGGAAGCATCTGAATGTACCTATTTACAAACTTCAACTCAATTTCATCTGCCGCTCCAAAAACAAATTTGCGGAACAATCTATGACATGGCCAAAGAACAAAATCACAAGACAAGGTTAAATCCTGTGATATCAATAAAAGTGAGATGAATGCAAAAAATACAACAAAAATGCCAGATTCTTCCAGACTCGAGTAAGATCTGCGGAAGGCCAATGGGCTAACAACTCAAAAAGTATGTTTTCGTTGCGAGGAAACAAAGATGAAGACGAGATCACAATGATTTCAGTTGCATCCAGTTAATCAACGACGCTTTAATATGTGTGGTATGCACAATAAAAGGAAGTCAAGAAATACTCAAAAGTTTATACACAACAAAACCATGTTAGGTGTGTGTAAATGCTATACAGACGTGAGTCTGCAATAATGTTTACTGAAAATATAGTTCATTACAATTACAGAATAAATAACTCAAGACGAATATAGTCTTTTATCATTTTATTCATTTGTGTCCTTTTCGATATCTAAAGGAATACAAAACTTAAAGAGATCAATCCAGCTCTGTTTTCTAAAGTTTTATCAAAGATTGACAAAACAGTCAGCATTAAATAGGTATTTTCAGAATAATAATCATTTCAAAGTTTCAACATACAGAAGTCTTTTATTTCTAGCATGTGTTAACAACTACAACAAGCTTTTATCCCAAATCTTTAGAGCCACTGGCCAGCTACACTAGTCCCTTCTCTATTATTTCAAGCATGTTATTCCTCTTCTACTATTATTTCATTTTATCTGAATATACAGATGGTTATTTCATAAAGCATTTCCTGATTTCAGAGATGCCAGTTAGATAATAAATGAAACACAAATTACACTAAGATTCACCAACCCAGAGGTAGATAGATAGTGATCGACAAAAGTCCAAAAACACATACTTCATAAAACATGCCAGAGTGAGATTGTTTATGCAATGAAAAAAATACAAAGTTTGTCCTAAAGTAGGCTGGCGCAATCAGATTGACAACTTCAAAAATAACAGGTGCTTTTGAATTTAAATTAAGGTAAGTTCCAGCCAGAATGTCAAGCTTAACCACCTATTTCAAGTAATACAACTTTCTTTCCCTCAAAAAATTTTAATTCCCTCAAAAGAAGTTACACAACTTTCTATCTTAAAGCCATGTCAAACAGGGCAGACGATAAGATAGTAAACAAAATCTTTACTGCATTAAATTAACTTGACCTTTTAATTGTAATTAAGGCTGAAGTTTAAAGAATTAGATTATACAGAAAGTATACAAAGAACACCGCTAAGGTAATCTAGGGTAATTTAGAAAATGAAGAGCTCGTAAAACTAATCACATCAATATCAACTTTCTTCAAGATGACCAAATGATATTGGTGCAGTCACTATGATACTTCCCTTGGAGAAGGTTGTGGTTTCCATTCTCATTAAGAAGTTATTTCTCTGTTCATGAGAGCCTTTTCTCCCTCAAGGTTGCGAGCTTTTCCTATGGGCCTTTATCAAAAAATAAAAAATAAAAACTTTCTTCAAGATGGACAATACCAGGTCTGAATCTTTTTCGTCTCTGCAAAAAATGTGCATATCACAATCGTATATCCTTTGATCCCTAATGTTAGCACCAAAATCAAATAGAAACTTTCTCTAAATAAGCCCAAAGCCCACATAAGAACAGCTAGTTTTTGTAACCATAGGCAGCTAGTGTGGAAGAGAAAGCTAAGCTATACCAACAGAGCCCTTAGTTGAATTCAACAGAAGAAGGAATCCTCTATCCACTCCAACCATATTACAAATCCCTTCATGTTGTTGAAAAGATCTTCCAGTAGGCCTTCCATCCATAGAAACACCTTGTAGCTCTTGAATTTTGAGTGTAATATTATTATTTAAATAATAATAATATAATATTTAGCAGTCACTATGTTAAGGGCATGAATTATTGAGTGTAATATTTCTTAGTATTTATTGAACCACTTTTGAGTTAAATTGCAGTTTTTAGCATGCCCTTTGACTAGTATGCATAAAAGTAGAACCAATATTATAAAAGTGCCAAAGCAAATAAGATATGAATATGAAAAAGAAAAATTACATTAGATATTACCAATACTGATGCTTATACATGAAGTCTTCAAGTCTCACGGTGGATCATACATTAAGTCCATAAAGCAACATACTGTTTATGCAAATTTTAGTTATTAATAATAATTCCTGAAATTAGGCTCAATAGAAGTGCCAACACATGGTGTAATACTTAGGTAAGAGTTGGATGGGAGTCAACACGTTGCTTAATCACATTTTAAGAGCCAATTATTATCAAGATGAATGATAAATTGTTTAGTGTGGTTTAGAAACACAACATTCTAGTAAGTGGTAACAGCTCCAAATCAATTGGAACCTCAGGAACCCATCCAAGGAAACATTAGCTGGTGGCGATAGTGCCTATACAGACAGAAACGAAGAGAGAACACCCACCCACCCACGCCAAAATGAAAAAAAGAAAAGGAAAAAACCCAAGCCCCACCACCAAAAAAAAAGGACAGATATAGAAGGAAAAAAGAGAACACGCACATGTACAAACCAAACTATGCCCAAAGTAAATAAAACAAATTGAAAAGAAAAGGTATGCATCCAACACTCAAATAAACCTTACTCCAAGATACTCATATATAAGTTGGATAAAGATAAAAGGAATCACACGAAACCACATATAAACAACAGTGATTTTTGGAACCATCAGACACACATAGATGGTGGCTCAAGTTTCATTCTATCTTATGATCATCAAAACACAATAGAGTTCAGCATAAAGATACCAACACTTGAGATTGTTCTATAACAGAAGAAGATGAAATTAAATTGAGATTACCTATCATCCCATCGAGAAAGTCGACATGCCAAATGTGCTATGATTTCATGAACTGACTTAGGGGCGGTACTCCCACCAGCAAGAAGCAGCTCCTGAAGAATTAGTATATTATATAAAAGTGCACTAAATATGGGGGAGATTCAAGCTAATTGTTAAAGATAATATAAGCCATAGAACATCCTACAATGAACAATATTCTATTTAGAATGGTCTCCTCTAAGTACCAAGTACCTGAACTTCTGTGATCCCCAAAACATTTATGTTTGACGCAGAACCTTTGATGTGTAATGCAGTTACTAAAAAGTTTTGAGCTTGCCATGACCTAAGCACGATAGGTGTGTCATCTTCATCGCGGAATGGATCACCTACTGACTGCCCCAAGAGTTCAAATAATAATCCACCTGCCACCCTAACTGGGACCTGAACAAATAAAAGTCAGCAATCTGCATGTAGCCTTAAACTAGAACAACTTATGCTATCAAGCAAACAAACAAATTGAGGACAAAACTGCCTCAAGGCGCATTAAACTTAATAATCATAGGTCCTGTAGGATCTGAAAGTATGAGCTTTAAATCCAATTTTATCTGGAAAATGTAGGAGGCTTTACCGACAAAAGGATAGGGTGCAAATACACCAAAATTATTCAGGAAATCCTCAAAAAGGACAAGTGTTTTATTCAAAAGTTATCAAGAATAAAATCATCGTCCATCCGAGGTACATCAAACTCTTTCATTCTCTCCCTACTTGTGTGTGCACGCTCTTTTTTTTTTTCTTTTTTTTTTGGGTGGGGGGCGCACTCACGTGTATGCAAGTGTGTGTATGTGGTGATGGGAGTTTGGGTGGGTGGGATGGGAGGTTGTGGGAACAAGATGGTGGTGAGGTGTAAGAAGGTGTTTCATAATGCTTGTTCCCACACCAAACTAGAAATGCTTAGCCCATATGCTAAACTAGGGGTGCTCAATACTTCCTTTTGATTACCCATCCAAGGCTACCTTTACCACCTGTGCTCAACCACAATACTAGATTAGAGGCAGATCAAATTACAAGAGGATTTTATTTTCTACAACAGAAGTGTCTAGTCGCAATGCAACTCCACATCAATCTCGAGAAAATTTGTGCTATGTAAAAATTTGGTAGCTTTCAGTGACAACATTTAAAACTTATCATGCTTACAAATACAAACATAGTTGATAATAAATACATCAATATTTAATGAATATCCTTTATTTAGGGATTGAAAATCACAAGATCTTTATTAAATATCAATGTGAGAATTCTCTAACCGGAGGATCATAACAAGAATGCAAGACACATTCAGAAAAAAGGGAAAACCGTTCTTCTAGACTTCTAGATCATATCTCAATGTATACTTCAAATCCCATGCTATTAAATCTCCTTAGTTTAATAATTGTATACTCAGTAATAGGAAATATCCAATACAACAATAGTTGTCGACTTGAAGCACTATCAATTCTATTTTCTTTTTGTTTTCACCGTCGAGATGACAAATAATATGTATAGAAAATCATATCTTTATCCATACATGTAGAAATACAAGAGGCAAGGTGAAGAACATAATTCCAAATATACTTAAATTTAATTTCCCAAAACAGCCTTATTTGACTTTTAGGGTGTGTTTGGCATTGCTTGTGCAGAAGTCCTTTTAGACAAGGACTTGTCTAAATGCACCTTTTAAAAAAGGATCTTTACAATGCTTTTAGTGTTTGGTAAAAAATCTGAAGTGCTCATCAATAAATACTAATATCTAAAATAATTTGTTATGGATAGGTTGGATAAGAATTAATGTGAGAGAGAGAGAGTTTAGAAAAGATTTTGTGGGGGAAAATAAATAAAAAATTCAAAATTTCAGTTACAAGGCTAGATTGCATGAGAGATCATGTGAGAGAAAAAAAAGAGGTCATTGTGGGTGGCTTTGCTCCTGCGGTTGAGAGAAGCCAGATTTTTTGACTTCTTCAAACCGCGTTTTTTTTGGTATATGATTATTCGAAAAGTTCTTTTCTGAATATATTACCAAACAACTAATGTTTCAAAAAAAAAAAAACACTGATCTGCTTTAAAAGTTGTGAAAGCACTTTCAAAAGCAATGCCAAACACACCCTTATAGAATTATCAAGCAGTCTTCTTGACATAATCCTTTAGAACATAACTAACTATAAATGACAATATGTACTGGTATGCCTTGTGCAACCAAATTACCATTGTTTTCTGAGTCCATCTAAATTTGATATAGCTAGTTGACAATATGCTCCTTATCCACATAGATTATGCAAGTATCATACATTATTTAGCAGCCGTCAGCACCTCTTTTATATTACGCAGATGCTTTTACTAAGAATCAGTCCACAAAGAAGATAAGTTTGGGTCCTAAATGTCTATAAAATTTGTCCTGTTAGACATGGTTGACTTGTCAGCATAGTTTCAAATATCGGTCGATTCCGATATATATTGGCAATATAGTGTTGGGTTTTGAGGTACCCAATACGATATTAACCTTAAAATATCGCCTGATATCGAGACTGATATTACGGATATGGCTGATATTAACACCCGATATTGACGACATTGATAGTAAACCATTGGCTAATACTGATACCAAGAATTTAAACCATGCTTGTCAGTTTCCTTGTTGGGTAATAATTAGCCACTAGTTAGATTTTTCTCTCAAGGCACATTGATCATGGCTTTTAGAAAATGCGAGAGTAAACATGAATAAGAATGAACACCCAACAAAAATCCTCACAAATTAATAAAATCAGGCATCACATTTGAGAAACTAAAGAAAAGGCTACCTCATACAAAAGGTGCTTCATATGTTCACTGATAAGCCGGCTTTCATCTCTCAGAGCAACACTGATGGCAGGATGCAACCACTGAGCATTACTTAGCCATGACAGAATATTTTGATGACCCGGATTAACATGACACCACCAAGTAGGCCCTGCTGGTCGCTCCCAATATGGTGCTGCAACATCAGCAACAGTAAAATCATCTTCATATTCCTCTGTTATGCATAGCTGCTGTGAAGCCCAACTTGCATCAACTTGGACCGTTTGGACCAGTTCGTTAATCCTATCCCACCCAATAGGAACCCAATGGCTATCATAAAACGGCCGGATGTTGTGCTTCAGAGTTTCTTTGTTATCATCAGTGTGAGAGACTCCATCAGCTTTTCCAAGTGAGGTTGTAGTGTTTAAGTCTATTAGAGATTCAGGTTCCACTAAGCCACTTACAGTTCGTCTGTGTACTTGCTTCTTTCCATTTTGGTTGTTTCTTCGTTGCATTGACTGGGTTCTGGTACTAGATTTATCAGGACTTGTGAACTTATGGCCTCGAACAAATTCAAAAGCATAGATGAGGCCATCCGTCCAAAGATCATTGAGCGGTCCTCCTTGGGGCTTATTGACATCATGTTTGCCATTCTTTCCATTCAAGCATGTCAATCGCTGATGTTCCATCTTCATAAATTTACTTTGTCCAAACAATAATCAATAACTAAATGTGTACAAGAATATTCCAGTCACTCTCTTGCCCTCCCCCAGATGCTTTTAAACTTACAGCAAGAATTTCGAGATAAAAGGTGATTGACGTCAATTTCCGTTTGCCCTCAGATCAAAAGAACATGAACCACATGTCGTTTTCCTCAAATCGAGAGTAGATCGAAGAAAATAGCAGATAAGCAAAACTGACATACCTGAGATGTAGAGCAAAAGGCTCTATTAGTCAAGAACAAGAGGAATCGCAAAAGGTAAACAATTATCTACCTCCGCATAACTAGTGGCTTGCAGACCAAATTCAGTTACATTCACACATGTGTTTTCATAATCGCAAAACAGTTAAAACAACAAATAATCAACTTTCCTATTCCACAAATCTCTAAACATGGTTGCATCTCTTATGCTTTAATATAATCCAATTTGTCGCACTAATGATACGCCAGATGCCGATTAAATATGTGACCATTGTGTTATCTATTAGGGCTTTTTCTTAAAAAAAAAATCTTATTTAAATAAATAATTATCAAAAAAAGCCTCTCCCAAAATTAATCCCCAAAACTAACTTCTGATATGCCAAGTCAGGGTCACGTCAGATTTTCGTCGCCAGCGTGGCGCTGGCTGGTGTCCTGGCGATTGGATTGAAGTAATTTTGTGTTCGGGTTTGGGAAACCGAACGCAAAATGGGCTAATTTTTTCGTTCAGGTTTCCTAAACCCGAACACAAAATTACCATCTTTTGTGTTCGGGTTTTCTGAACCCGAACCAGAGCCCACCCTACAATTTGTTGTTAATTATGTTCGGGTTTGTAATCGGGTTCCACCAGACCCAAACGTAATTGGGTTCCACCAGACCCGTACCCGCACCCAGTTTAACCAATATAAATCAAAATTTACCTCTTTTCACTCTTTACTGTGTGCCACTATAATATCCCTAAGTTGAGATACTGTATATTTATATTTTTATTTGTAAAGTAATTATTGTGTTGTACCATTATTTTTCCTCCTTGATTTTTTCATACCCTTTTGTTCTTGGACCCGTTAGCCTATACCCATTTCCTATTCCTTTTCCTTCCCCTTGATCCTATACCCATTACTTTTGTATCCCATACCCATTTATCCATTTGGATCCAACCCCCAACCCATTAGCAAACCCGTTACCCGAAACCCAATGACCCATCACTCCAAATCAAAATCTTAACAAATCAAATTCAATCCTATTTCAAAACCATAATCTCAACAAATACTATATCAAATCCTATATCCCAACCTAATCCCATATCTTATCAAATCCTAATCTTAACCACCCATTCTATATAATCTTATCATAAATCTAACCCTAATTAAAATCCCTAACCAAATCACCATTCTAATCTCTCCCAATGCATCCAGCCGCTATTATCCTTCCTCTTCTCCTTCTTGTGCCGCACATCTTCGGCGAGAGGCAACATCTGCTGGAGCCCCTTCCTCTACACAGCCGAGTAACCCCAGGCTTCAGCCCCTCCACCTGCGCCCCCTCATGCTGCCGCTCCCTCCTCTGATCTGCGCTTGCAGATCCAGTAGCAGCCGCAGCAGCAGCCGCAGCAGCAGCATCCAGCGCAGCCCAGGCAGCAGATCAACAGATTTCCCCCTCCTCCCATGTTGAGACCAGCTTAGGCCGAGCCCCTGCGCGCCCTGTCCTCCTGCTGCTGCCCCTATCTCCTGGCCGGCGCACTCCACCAGCGCAACTAGCAGCCCAGGCCTTCTCCCTGCAGCCTGCGCAACCAGCAGCCCAAGAGCAGCAGGCCGAGCCTTTTCCCTTGGCTGCTCCCCACTCCTGTTGGCACACAGCCCGGCCCCCGCCTCCTCTCCACTGGCGTTCACCCCTGCCCTTCGCTCCAGCAGCAGACCACAGCGAGTTCTCCTCCGCAACAGTCCAGATCTGCGCAGCAGCACATCACCAACAACAGGCGCAAGCCCCATGCCGCCCCTGTCCAGATCTGCGCCTGCAGGTCACCTCCTTGGCACGCCCAACCACCACAGCAGCAATAGCAGGCCGCAGCGGAGCAGCAGCGCTCCCTTCCTCTCCCCTGCAGTCCAGCAGCGAGGACAGCCGCCAACAGCAGCCCACGCAAGCACAGTCTCCAGCAGTCCGTCGACTCCTCCGTCGAGCCGCCGCCGTTGTTCGTGAGATCTACCGTCGTCACAGAACATCCCCTTTGTGAGTGTCTCCATTTCCCTCTCTATTCATTTAACAGTATGTGTTCACATTAAATTGCTATCATGATAAATTATGTGGATGCATACGTACATGTGGGTGTGCGAGTTCTTAATTCTCGCTCTTTTCATTGATGTGGTGTGTGTGCGTTGATTCGGCTTGTACATGAGATAAATAGACATACAAATAAGAGTTGAGAATAATATGAATGTATATATTAATTCATGTGAGTTGACCTCTTCCTCTCTGTGTTATTTATGTGTATGTTTAGTGCCTACAAGATTGAGAATATGTGTAAGTTCAATTCAGTATCAGGTTAGTAGGACCATTAGTCGACTTGCCCTTGTATTAGTCGACTAATACCCTTATTAGTCGACTTACCTTAGCCCTCTAGTCGACTAGGCCTCCCTTTAGAATAGTTGTTAACTCTCTATTTGTCGACTGTAACCTACCCTAGTTGACTATCCCATTTCCTATAGTCGACTAATAACCTCTCTAGTCGACTTGCCATTTTTTATAGTCGACTTATCATAGCTGTAGTCGACTAGGTGTTTGTCCTGTAGATCATGTACTCTCTGTTGCTGACTATTACTTCTGTTAGTCGACTTACCCATCCTATTAGTCGACCTATACTTCTTATAGTCGACTTATTATACTTGTTAGTTGACTAACCCCTACCCTAGTCGACTTGCTCCTTCCCCCCTAGTCGACTAACTTTAGTCTGACTGCTGTGTTTAGCTTCCTTATAGATTGAGGACTCTACCCTTGAGTTATGATATTGGCTATAATTGGATGAACATAGTTTTGAGGAATAGATATTGGTTGGATTGACTTGACCTAATAGATCTTAGGCATGTATCTGAGATGTTGCTGAGTTTTGGGATCTTATGATTGCCTTGATAGAAGTGGAAACTTGTGAGGACTTGAGAATCAGAGTAGATTGTTGGAGTGAGAGGACTGAGCATTAATTATTGATATATCGAAATGACAGTTATTGTATCAGATTACTCGATATGAATTGATACTTGATGATCATGTGTCTATTGGAATTAAGAGTTAGTTGTGTTGACTTATAAGTGGTCTATTCGAGATTTGCAGTTCTTTGAGGATATTTCTTATTTAGTTACGATTGTGGTGTATGTTGATTTGTTGATCTCGAGAACATACCATGTGCTCATGTTTAGTTATTAATACTTCAGTTAGTAGAGATTGAGTTATTGTGATGGTGATCTATTCGATGTCGGTAATGTTGTACTTCAGAGTTATCAGATAGCAGTCATTACTTTATCAGTTGGTGAGATCATTTATTGACGACTTAGAGGATGGATATATCGATGACTTTGAGGATATGTGTTGATTTCCATAATTTACTTGGATTATTTTATTTATGACAGTAGGTTATTACTCATCTTAGATATCTTGATTTATCTGAGAAACTTGACTGATTATACTTGATATCTACCTGATAACCATCATGTCCATGTTACTAAAATTGCTGGAAAAATATTGTTACACGGTAACAACACTTTCATGTTATACTTGTTATATATTCCTGTATTACCGGTATCATGTTCCTTGATGTTATATATTCCTATTATACCGGTATCCTGATTACATGTTGATATTGTTACCGTGACTACCACCGAGTTATCCCAGTGATTCAAGTAACATGCATATTAAATAATCTTGATAAACTAATAACATGATATTAAACTTATACTGGGATTGGGGAGATTGATGGAGGAGACAGCGTCTGTATTTTGGGTGGACCTAGGATTTAGGTTGCGCAGCCGAAAGAGGGTTCCACTGCAGGGTTCCCGTGGGGTGACTGGCACCCCGTCCTGTTTTTATTCCTGTTATACATGTTCCAGACTACCTTGCGGTAGGTCCTGGTTCAGCGCCAGGAGTTTGGGCCGTGGTCCCGGGTATGCACGGGACCCACCTAAAGCATGAACAATGTCTCCAACCGATCAGTTTCAATAACTGAGGAGCTCAATTGGCATGTGTGATAGGCGTAGTATGGAATGTGTCTATTACATGTGACAATTGGTGTTCGCTGACATAATTAATAATAATAAACTGTTAATGTATTGTGACTAACCGTGATCACCCGACTGTTTATATATATATAAACTATGATAGATATAGGATTGTACACCAGACTAGTGACATGCGCTAGGTTATACCTTCAGATATTGATTGCTTGTTTACAGTTGTGATAGTTGACTTTTATTTTCATTCATGTTGTTATGCAGTTATCCTTTTGTTATCTATTTATCATGTTATTTAGTTATCTTCTGTCTATAGTTTATCTTGTTATTATTCTGTGCACATTGTTTATATGCACGAGCAGTCCTCTTTACACACACTCATTAGGTCGCTTTCTGACGACCCTGGATTTGCACGTCCAGATATTAGACGCTTTGTTTCTATTGTGCAGGTGTTCGATAGGACTGTATGCTTCGCGAAGAGCTGGAGCTTCTCCCTATTCGATTCCGGTATTCTTATTTTTCTAGCCTTCATATTATTTTCATATTCAGTCGTTATTCTAGTTCTTGATTCATATGATATCATGTGTGGATGTCTATATGTAATATTGCAGTGATCGTTGATTATTATCGTTCAGATTTACAGCTTGTTTTGGGTTATTTAAGGCTTAACGCGTATACGTGAGGGATTTTCCTTGCGTGTATGCCGACTCGTGTCGCGTCTCCGCTTCAGCGTATTTTGGGAAGCGGGTCGTGACATCTCTCTCTCTCTCTCTCTCTCTCTCTCTCTCTCTCTCTCGCCCTAGTGACCCAGCGAGACCAACCAGCAGCTTCCCCTCTCTCGTATGCCCTCTCCTGACGGCGAGGCCGACCAACAGCTCCCCCTCCCTCGTCTGCCCTCTCCTGATGCCGAGGCCGACCAGCAGCTCCCCCTCCCACGTCTACTCTCTCCGTACGTCGAGACCGACGCCACCCAGCACCCCCCCCCCCTTTTTTGTGTATGATTTCCCTCTGTGAAAGCCCGAACCAGAGCACGGTACCACTTTGCTGTGTTTCTCTGGTTTGGGTTTCAGAAACCCCGAACGTAAATTCACAAACAAAATTTCGTTCGAGTTTGGGAAACCCGAACGCATAAATTAGCCAATTTTACGTTCAGATTTTCCAAACCCGAACATAAATTCACAAACAAAATTTCGTAAGTTTCCCAAAAATAGCCAATTTTGCGTTCAAATTTCCCAAACCCGAACCCAAGATTAGTTCACTCCAACCGTCAACGTGCCCGCCAACTCTACACTGGCGACGAAAATCCGACGTGGCGCTCGCATGATATGTCAGAGGTCAGTTTTGGGGATTAATTTTGGGAGAGGCCTTTTTTGATAATCATTTATTTAAATAGGATTCACTTTTTGTTGTATCATTCGCTCATGTATTTAAAATAAGACTGAAACTTGATGTTCTCTAAGGAAAATTCCCAACCAATTCAACGATATAAAGAAAGAAAAAGAGAAGTAATTGCCCCAAGAAATTTCATATATAGCAAGCAAATCTTTCCACTAACTGATGATGAATGTGAAAGAGAAAGAAAGGGGCAGAGACCCATTTGAACTCACTCAGTTCTTTCTCCACGAATCAATGAATCATCATGAACTCAATTCAGTTGCACTTGATGCTCAGATACTTAAAGATCGCACAGAACCTGCACTAAAACCCCAAAACCAAAGACAATTTGAGAGCCCTCGGCCCGATTAATTTTATTAAAAAAAATGGAGAGAAAAAAACAAGTTTTTTAGAACCACTGGAATAAAGGAGATGATTTGGGAGCTGATGTGAGTTTCCGTCAAAATAACAAAGGAAAAGGGGACTCCTTACCAGTGAATTTTCTTGATTTTCCTCTTCTTTTTTCTGATCCAAAAACTTTTGGGAAAGAGATGGAGACGCTCTCTTCCTTTGAACACCGCGAAGAGTGTGAGCGATGTTAAGTGAAGATTTGATCTTTTCCTTATTCATTCCACAACCTTCTTTTTTATCTTTTTCTTCTTTTATTATTCTCTCAGTTCCAGTTCACTCTCAACCTTCCACTGAAAAAAGGCTTTTTTCCCAAAGAAGAAAAATCTCATTTTTTATTTGGGTCTTTCACATATGTACCCATATTTTTTTGGTATTATCAAATATATCCCAATTACCCCTATACATCTTTCATATTTTCAAAATTATCTGAAATAATATTCTGTTATTTTTTATAAAGAATAAAAAAGAATAAAATGAATATATTCTGTTTTTTTTTTATAAAAGTCATGTAATACCCTTATATCCTAATTAAATTCTATTTAAACCTGATTAAAATTAATTTAAAACTAATCTAAAATTATTTTAAACCTAATTTAGATCCTAAATTCTAACAGAACAACTCCAGTGGCTCTGTTAGGGCTAATGTCGCCGGTGACTCTAATGACTCCGATGTCGATGTCGTTGGTGATACTGTCGGCCTTCGCCTCGCAGGGGGCGAAGTGGCAGAGGGTAGAGAGAGATGCAGGGGATGAAAGAGAGATGCAGCATGGGAGAGAGAGATGCAGGGGAGGGGGAGAGAAGCGGCAGGGGGAAAGAGAGATGTAGGCGGCGGGGGCGGCGACGAGGGGGGCGAGAGAGAGAGAGAGAGAGAGAGAGGAGATGCAGGGGAGGTAAGAGAGAGAAGCAGCAGGGGGAGAAAGAAGGGGGGAGGGAGGGACCGAGGGGGAGGGGGGAGCGGCAGGGGGAGAGAGACAGGAGGAGAGATGGAGAGAGAGAGAGATGCAGGGGAGGGGCAGATCGAGGGGAAGGGGCAAGGGGGAGAGAGGCTTTGGGGGGGGGGGGGGAGAGATGAGGGTAGATTCGAGTAATATTTTAAAATTTTAAAGGGTAAAAAAGTAATTTCTTTTTAAACTGCTAAAAAATTAAATTGAGGGGTAAATCTGTTTTTAAGATTTAAAGGGGTAATTGAGATATTATGAAGATTTGAAAGATAAATTTGAAATTACAGAAGATTTAATGGTTATATATGAGAAATATCCTTTTTATTTTAATCACAAAGAGAAACTAACTCTCAAATTTATTTTTAAAAATTGACTGTGTGACATTATCTATGCGACTGTTTTTCCAAAGAGTGTCATTTCAGTTCGGGGGTTGGCAATGTTGAGATGTTTTTCAAAAGGAGTGTCTTTTTCGATTTGGGTTGCCGATGTAGAGCTTAAAATCGATAATATTTCACAGTCCTCCAACTTTGATCTTACATCAAGAGAGAAAATGAATGACAAAAAAATAGCACGAGATTTATATTTAGATCTATGCTCATTTTCTCAGTCCGACCATTTGATCTTGACCTAAGCTCATAAAAGCTTATGCAAACTATTTTTTTTTTAATAATCCCTCAAATATTATAAAAATTACTGCTAATAAAACTATCTGTTTTGCACCCCGTTGATGCATAGAAAAGAGAAAAAAAAAAAAAAAAAAAAAAAAACTTTAATTTACTACTTAGTTTAGATCTTGTTTAGATCTTCCGCTCAGATGTCCTCATGTTGAATTTAAATGAAAAACATTCTCCACCAAATTTTTTCCAAAGAAACTAAGTCTCCGTC
>JAVJIF010025400.1:0-17500 GCA_038442645.1 Agave tequilana | reverse complement strand
AAAATTGGCAGGGGACGCATTATGAATAAAATATTAATAATGATAAATTGTGCATTTACAAAATATTACTTAACATTTTGTAAAAAACTGATGCTGAGATTATCATGGCTAAAAGAACAGGTATTTACAGAAATAACGGAGAAAACTGAACAAGTCAGCAGGCTAGCAAGTCATCTACTTGATCCATCCACCATACCAGAAAATAAAAATATATCTCATACACCTGAGTTTATATTGTAGGGCCATTAGTAACTCACATGGTTGCCTCTACGTTTCACAAAATATTACTTAAAACATTTGTAAAAAAAACTGGTATCATGGCTAAAGGAAAGCATATCTAATGAAACAACTGAGAAAACTGAACAAGTCAGGAGGCTAGCAAGCCAATTGAGGAGGTTCTACATGATCCCATGCACAACATACCAGATAATAAACTATATCTCATATACAACTGAGCTTATATTGTAGGACCATTAGTAACTCAAATGGATGCCTCCATATTTCACCAGAAGCATTCAGCACAATTAGTACTGAGCATAGATGAGAAATATGAAATGAGAAATCATCAATGTCAACATCTGAGCCTTCAATATGATGGGGTTGGCCATAAAATATTAATTGAGAAGGCTGCACAGAAAAATTAGCCATAGCAAAATAGGACCGTAAACGGCGCCCGCTAACCCAACCTGAAATATTACACTAATTTCGAGTTCGGATCCTAAAATTGAATATTGTAGAGAAATAAAAACCCTAGAATAGGAATTGATTAATCAACATAAGAGAAGGTACATATGTAGAAGACAAGATGGGTATATGAGTGTATAGGTAATAATCCAATACTAATAACTAATCTTAACACTCCCCCTCAAGCAGGAGCATAGAGATCTAACATGCCCAGCTTGCTACATAGGTTAGAAAAAAAAACCTAAGGTGAGGCAGCTTTGGTGAGAAGATCAGCCAACTCTTTAAAGACGGTGTGCACTGGAACGTAACCACTTTTTTGTCCAAGCATCTTTGACAAAATGTCAGTCAATCTCAATGTCTTTGGTCCTTTCATGAAATACATGATTCTGGGCAATGTAGATAGCCGACTGATTATCACAGTACATAGGCATGAACCCAAGCTGTCTGAAACTAAGCTCCATCAGGAGATTTTTTAACTATACCATCTCACATGTCGTATGAGTTATACCTCTATACTCAGCTTTTGCACTCGAGCGAGATACATCCTACTTTTTGCTCCTCCAAGTCACCAGATTTCCTGCAATAAAGGTGTAATACCCAGTAGTAGATTTCTTGTCCCCTCGGTCACCAGCTTATCCTGAATTCGAATATCCAGAAATACGTACATGCTCATGTTTCCTGTACACCAACTTTTTTCCAAGACAACTCTTGATGTAAGCAAGAACCCGTCAATGAGTCTCTCTGAGCTGATGCATGAATCTACTCAGTACCCTTACAGTAAAGGTTATGTCTGGCCTAGTAACCGTGAGATATATCAGCTTTTCAATCAATCTTCTATATCTTCCTGGATCAGTAATTGCATGATTGTCATCAAATCATAAATCCACATTGGCTTTCATTGGAGCGGTAGCAGGCTTGCATCCTAAAAGGAGAGATGGGGGCGGCAGGAGGAAGGGGGCGGGACCTCTTTTAGGGTTTGGAGGACTTGGAGGAAATGTGTGGAGAGGTAGGAGGGTGATGTTTGAGGGGAAGGAGAATTTTGAGAAAAAGGTGATGAATTTTAGGTTTAGAATTTAACTTTGCTCTGATACCATGTAGAGAAATAGAAACCCTAGAATAAGAATTAACTAATCAACATAAGAGAAGGTACAAGGTATATATAGAAGACAAGGTGGGTATATGGGTATATAGGTAATAACCTAATAACCCAATACTAATAACTAATCTTAACAAATATGAATATTATTTGGATCAAATTCGGATCTTGTTAGGCCTGTTTGGTTTGATGGTAGTGGGAGAAAAATGAGCAAGTGAACAATGAAGATGAAAAATGTGAAAATGTAGTTTAAATTGAGATTTGTGCAATTCTCATTTTCGGGTGGTTGTAATGTGAAAGTGTTAATAGTTTTTCAGTGTTTGGTTAGTAATGTGAAAGTGGAAGTGAAAAAGTTGACTACAAAGTTGACCATAAAATAATATTAAGTTAAATGTTAATTCTAAAATAACGTTTTTGGACTGTAATTGGACTACAAATAGGATTTATATGACATCAAAATTTAATACATTAAGTTACAACTTATTACAAGTGAGATTTACATGACCACAAAATTAACTGTAGCACCCTGAAAGTGAGAAAATAGTAGTGTAAAGGGGATGTGTAAAAGGGAAAAGGAAAAGGGGTTTTCCCATTTTCCATTTTCGGTTCAAAACAAACAAGGAAAGTGAGAAATGAGTTTTCTCACTTCTATTTTTCTCCCACTTCCATGAATCCAAACACGCCCTACGGGTCGGATTTGGATTTTATTACTAATGAATCTGAAACCCATTTTTTGCCTAGTAACTAGCATAAGTATTAATTGAGCCCCAATTAATAAGAATCTAATTCCCAATGAAATAATTAATTCCCAATAAGAAGAGTTAATTAACTCATGGCTTTTCACTCATATCTCTCTCTCTGTGCGTGTGTGCGCGCGCGTGTTGCCAATTGGAGGTGTACCCACGAGTCATGAGCGAGGAGGTTAGGAGCAAAACCTTTGCAACCATCTAGTTTCTGCATGAAAACCAGCACAAGAAAATCTAGAGATCCGAAACACTTTTTTTCTGGATTTTATCTCTTAAAAAACAAAAATGAAACAAAGATCCGAATACGAACCCGTCTTGACTATCGGGTTTGGATCGGATTCAAATCCTATCCTTGTTCTCGCATTCAAACTTGGATTCGGGTTTGACCTCTCCAGATCAGATTCGGGTTCGGATTTTACATGGATCCGACCCAAATCCAACCCGTTTACACCCCTAGCAAATAGCAATAGTCTCTACGCAATTATGTAAGACAAGAAAATTGTAAGTTTGCAATGAGTTACTAGCGTTAACATAATTAAAGATGCAGGATGAGCAAGGATCATCATCAACATCAGAGAATCCAATAAGACAGGGAAGGCCATGAAGCAAAAATCTACATCGAGAAGGCTTCACAGAAAAATAGCCACAATAAAAAGACCACCCAAGAGGGTGAAGAAAATACAAACATTAACTTTCCCTCCAGAATAGTTAATTCCCAAGGAATTCCCCGGGAATAATTCTAACTGGAAAAATAGTGCATGGTGATGGAGCATGGTTAAAAGGTTCATCACAATCCAACAATGCTGAGGGCAATGGCAATCACACTTTCACAGATACGCCACTCAATCACCCATACCGCCTCCATTTACTAAGTAAATTTTCTGGTCCGTGTCTGCTCATACCACAATATTACTGTTTAATACTATTACATGCACAATGCATCTGCATAATATAAGACATCATGGCCAAGATACGACATTAGGCTGATTTAGAAACTTTTACACAAAGGAAAAATGACACTTGGAAAGGAAAAAAAATCACAATTTCTACAGCACAGTGCATTAGTAAATTAGGTGGAAATTTGGGTTGGCTTGCATTAGAAACCCCCAACAAAAAGTTAGCACCAACCCAGCTTGAAAAGACAAGTGTGCAAGCATGCACATAGGATTTTGTCTTAAGATTAACCCTTGCATTCTGTCAATTGATTCTAATTTAAGTTATTCCCGGTAACAAAAACTTCATGATAATATATATGTATCAACTATACAAAACCCATGAACTAAGTCTTATGCAAACGAATAGGACTTAGGAAAGCAAACCCACTTTAACCAACCAAAGTTTGAGTGCTTAGGGTTAATGACATACCAAACGAAGCTTGGTTGGGATTTCAGAAGTCTGGTTGGGGGTTAGGGTTAACCATTAACCCATTCAAACCACCCAAGTTCCATCCCTGGTAATGTGTTCAATGCATCAAATAGTAAAAAGTATGAAGAAAGTGCTTCATTTTTCTGCTCTACGAAACTGAAACAAGATAGAGACATACTCCCTAGCATATGCTTTCAGAGTATCGAGTATGTGGATGAGGTTTCCAGGAGTGTGTTAGAATCATAATCTGTGTTATGAACTTGATGATGGTTATTGGGAGTTTAATTTTAAGTTTTGCACAGTAACATCAGTTTCAGATAAAGGATTCAACGAAAAGACCGCTTAGAAATTTGACACTTCCCCCTTATCATGCTATTTATTGCTTTCTCAAGGAACACCTTCAATTCCTCTCAACTAATCCTTTTATGGACAAAAAGAAGGGAAATTGCCCGCAGGAAAATCAAATCTGAAAGGAATATTTTCCATTTATTTCCATCTGATTATGTTGCTTCTCTTAAATGTCGTACCACATAGGTAGTGCAATTGTGAGTAATCTCTACAAGAACAACGAGATTTTTGGCATGTGCAGTTGCACGTGCAACTGAAAAAGATATGGACTTTTTTTTCCACTTTTCAGATGGTGAACCGTGAATGTTTCACTTCTCTAGAATAGAGACTAATGACAATTCTACTTTTTCAATTCTCAATGCACAAATTACTCCAACAAACACATCTAAAAATATGTAGGTGACTAGTGTCTTCTTCATGTCCTTAATCCATAGTTTAAAAAAGTGACTGTGTCATGCACGTGCAGTTAGGGCAAAAAGAGATGAGAGCATGTGTGAGGTGTTTGTTAGTAACAAAAGATTTTGCATTAAAATAGAAGAATTGTTAAGTTGTTAACAAGTAATTACCATTTTATAGACCTTTTGAATTGATTGAAGACAATAATCATATTTGCTAACTCAAATAAAACTTAACTCCATGTCAAGACATGGGCATGTTTGCAGTTTGATCCCTTTTAAAAACAGCATTTGTGGCTGCTAAATTTTTGCCCAATTGGTCATGCTAGAACAGAATACGATGATGCCCACAAATTCGGAAAGTATGACAATATTACAAGGAGTGTCATATTATGGAAAAAATAAAAGAATGTTACTCTTTAAAATGGAGCATGAACACCATCACTTACTAAGACAAAACAAGCCTCATGAAAAAAGAGTTATCATAGCATTGGAAGATACAAACTTATACGGAAGGAAAAGAATACATACGTCTTGCACAGATCCATAAAGTTTGCAAAGACAGTCTTCTTAGTTCCTTCTCTAAGAACTTGCGGGGGCCTCATTATTGTTCTACGTCTATCGCCAGCAAGGTCTGGATTATTCTCACGCAATATATTGAACACCCTACCAGAAGCTGCTTGAGAAAAACATAAACATCACTGCTCTAATCATCGGTTTTGCATGAATAACAAAGCAGAAAACAGTGAAACAATAAAGAGATGTTGCCCCATCGTGCCACATAAATACAGTTGCAAAAGAACTGGACGAATTAGAACACAGGAAAACAGAATAACCACAGAAGAGTTTACAAATGATATAGCCATTTAACTGATACAGGCTGTGTTTCCTAGGGATAATGTGCGTCACATATTGTTGATGGAAACTCGAGTATTTAGAAAGATTTAGAAATATGAAATATATACCGGTTTCTCACTTTCTTGATATAAGAACAAAATTAACAATATTAAGTTGGCAACCATTACAGCCATAGAAGGATTTTCAAAATCACATGGTTAGTGAATCTAACTATAAACACAATGCCACTTTCTCAAGGTCACAAGTGTATACACGTCACAATGCTCTAATTGAGAAGTAAGACTGACATGCAAATCAAGGAAGTACACTGAAGTAGTTTACCAAAAAAATTGGAGCACTAGACATTAACATTTTCAATTTGCTTTAACCATTTGCCAAGAAAAACCAAACTATTGCTGCCCTTGGTTACAGGTCAAGATTTTATTCAATTGAGAAAGATATCAAACAACCATAATTACACAAGGCATCCTATCTCATCAACATGGAGTTACCTCTGTGAACCCTTATTTCAAGTTAATCCAGGTTTGGATCCTTAGATAGCGACATTCAACATTTCATGCAAGGTGCATGGTGATTTTATAGATTTCATAGCATTATGGTTCACCAGGCAGTCCCACCCACCCCATACCACAAGTTACAAATGAGACCTTGTGTAAAGTGTAAACCTTGACCTTGGTATCCCAAGGGCACCTAGCTATGGTAGAACTTTTTCCCCTCACTGTCAAGATATTCATTGGATACTCATTACCAATTAACTAGCATTCTATCTTTACTCTCTTGAACCTTGTAATTCATCCCCTCTGGTAATATCAGAAAGAGAATTGCAAAGTTAACCCAGAAATCTCCTATTCTGTGACTTATGATGTCCTTATGATTTTGAAAGATTGATTAGAGATATATGCATAAAGCAAAAGGAAATATAAAGAACAGAAGTGATCCCACGACAAACTAAAACATGCTATTCCAACACACTTCACACCTACAAAAAAAATTGACACAAATTCTCAAGGACCTAGCCAGTCAACCTAGTTACAAGTGTTCTCAATTCTAAGCTCAACAGTATTAGTCATATACTTTGGTCCGTCTAGACATGGAACCTTCTTGATGCTAAAGTAGATCTTGAGCTGATCTCACATTGATCGAAAAGGTAATACTGCAACTTCATTCAAACATAACTAAGAAAAGAATCTGCATCTTCACCTACGTTACTAACTTACTAGAAAATGAGTATCACTACAATATTGTAAAAGCCTCATTACCATCTTTTATTCAACAACTCTAATATCCTTAATGGTTTATTTTAATTCCCATTAGGCATGGGTCAAAAACCTTGTCAAATTTAGTAATGGCCCTAAAGAATCTCTACCATGGATTCTAGTCAAGAGCAGTCATTCCTAAAATTCACATGAGTATTAAATACTTAACCCAATGATGAATCCTATCTATCATCTTACCTTCTTCCAAATTCTTTCCTAGCCCAAAAGAATTCTTGAGAGTTGCAAGAACCTACAATGACTATTCAATGTCAGGGCCAATGTGCCAACAATGCCAACTGACCTATTAGGTTTTAGGGCAAGCCCCTCCCTTGTCCATTGTTCCTTAGCAAGAATATTATACAAAATCAAGGGTTCACATGTCACATCATATTAACAGTCAACACTAAAGTTTTGACAAATTTTAAGGGAGATTTAACAGTATGCCAATGTGCTCAGGTAAAATATTCCAGTGTGCTTTACAATCTACCCCATTCGGATGAGAAAAGCTTGGACACCTATAAAATCAGAATGTTAGGTTGTATTAAGATAAAAAGCATCATACAAGCATTCTTTATTACTTAAGTACAACTGTACAAGGTTACATTACAAAGTAGCAATAATATATGTTGTGAGTGCGCACGTGTGTAACCAAATGCTATAAATAACATTAAATAGTTTAACAAACACAAGACCGTGCACGGACATGTCCAAGGCTATATTAAGATAAGCAACCAATAAGCATTCTTCATTGTTTAAGTGAAGCTGGTAGGACCAAGCCTACACTGCAACTACCAAATATACATTATTATAATTATAACCAGATGCTATGCTTTGTTAAAACAAAAGTTGGGTGAGTCCCTCCCACCCTCCGAGTATAGAGGAGAAAGTTCCTCTAATGTTGTTGGTGGCATACGTTGAACTTGTGACTTCCTTGTCACAAGTTACATGTCTTGTCAACTCTCCTCTCAAGTTTCTCAAATGCTACATTAGTATAACTATAACCAGATGCTAGAACTACCATCACATAACTTTACAACCACATTGTTCTAGAATTACATAATTTCACGCGCACACACACGGGGGCATGCATGTATATCCAACAGCATGAAATATATATATATCTTCACTAGCATATATTTAAATGGAATAGTAAATCGACCACATACAAACCACAAATTGAACATGTAAAGCAAACCATTCACGATATATCTCTACTAGAAGATGATAGATTCTATCGTAGTGAATGCCTGTGCAAGAAAAGCAAAGAATCTTCAAACAAAGCACATCTACTTAATAATCAGAGGGTAATCACAAGCAAACAGGGCAAAGTAACACCCTCTTTGCAGTTAGCTCACTTTTCCACATTGCAGAACATGATCAAACAAAACAATAACCCAAGAAAAAAAAATAATTTTCTTGAACATGAGAAAAGAAAAGGCACCTCTTCGTAATGATAATCCCGGTCAGTGCCCTCCCAAGGATATCGACTACCTCCCAAAACAATTCCTTTCCCTTGTTCATCCTCTCCAAATTGCTCCACTGGATAACATAGTAAATAAAAGTTGGTTTACAATTAGTACTACTAAAAACCAAAAGATTTCTTGTCATTGGTATAGACAATAAACAGATGGTTTGCTTTAAAAAATAAAAATCCAAACCATCTTTTCAGTTTGAGAAAACTGTTCACTAATATTGAATTCTTACCACTGCCATCCTCACCGGCATCACCATTCTCATCTTCAAGGAAGTCAGTTTCCACCTAAAGGACACCATAGAATAACCATTAGCCTAACAAAGGTACCATGAAGTGTATATAAAATATTTAAACCTGATGAGTTTAATATGCAGAAAACTAGCATGTTTCTTTTTCTTCTTCTTCATGTTAACAAAACTGGTTCCCCGACATCAGCAACTGCATTGGATAAACATGAAATTTTCAAATCCTGATATCACCACACATCGCATGTAATCAAGTAAGCTCTCCATCATAGGGTTGTGTTGCAAGCAAACCTGTCAGATCTTCAGTTTTCTCAGCTAGCTTTTCCACCTCTTCAGCAGGATCTTGAACTACCGGCTTCTTCTTTTTCTTCTTCTTCGTAGGATCGAAGGGGACAATCTACAATTATAAAGCCCAACGATAAGTGACACAAAAAGGCTAACCTAAAACCTAGTTCGCTCAAAAACTCATTAAAAGGCACAAAATTATTTCTTTTCAAGGCGATTCAAGAAATCCGAGTCCGTGTACAATTTTTTAGTAGAAATTTTTACCTCTGGAACATCATTCAGTGCATCATCCGCCATACTTACTGCAGCTTCAAATCCCAATCGAAAACTGAACAAAATTCCAAAATAACCATTAGCATAAAACCCTAAAATAGCTCAGTTGGAAAATCCTAAATCCCTAACAAAATCGGAGGAGAAGTTCTATTTTAGAGGAAGAAACAAAAAGAGGATGAAGGATCAAAAAATATTTAATTTTTCGCGAGAAAAGAAGTGAAAAATACCTCAAAATTTGTTGATCGCAAACTCAGGTCTGTCTGAGAGAAGAGGGGCTACCGCAGCTCTGCATTTATTCGAGGGGTTTTGGATGAAGAGAATAAAAAAAGGGTTATTATCATATTTACCCCCCTAAAGTTTCGTATTTCTAAATTTACTCCATAAATCATTATAATTGCTCAATTACCCTAATTTTTTAAAAGCAAACAAATATCTCCTCATTGTCAGCTCATGTTAGTAGTTTAAAAAGAAGCGGTGACGGAGTCAGGATTTCAAAGATAGAAGGTACAAAATAACTGATTTGGCTCAGATTGACGATTTCAACACGGAAGATGGTGCTGACAACACCCCAGTAGGTGTCGATGAGTCTCATGTGGGTCTCGGAGACCAAGGCCCTTCCCTATCTGTAATTCTATTGCATCCCAAAAAATTAGCATACATCGGATCGAATAAATTCATTTCTCTTCAAAATAAGAATGACACTCTTACGTCTTAATCACCCTCTCAAAGGGGAAAAAAAGCTCAACGCAAGTGTTTATAATAAAAAAATCAAAACCTAATCATTTCATAACAAGTGTGTTTATTTGTTTCTATTTCACAAACTCAAACCAAGTGATTTTCATTTATTTTATTCATGATTAGAAGCCACTTCTACTGCCGCGATTCACCGAACCTATCCAACTCATTGGGTCACAAAATGAGTTATCAACTCGTAGACCGTGACTTATCGAGTCACCGAACTCGTCTTCACCTCTCTACTTATGATGTCGCGCAAGCTATCTTCTCTGGCCAATTCTCATCGTCTCGTCATCAACCGCCTATTCTCCTCTCCGATCTCGACTCCTCAACGTCGATAGGCGCGCCATCTACAACTTGATGAGACAGACCCGCATTTGTGAATCCCGACTGCATCTCCATCTCCTGGGGGCACAAATCAAGGCCCTAGAAGTTTTTTCCGGCGGGGATGGGGGGCATGTGCCCCTTTGGCTCCACCACTGGAAAAGAAGATTATCAAATTACCCTCACTCTTCTCTATCTAACTTCGCTGACTGTTTACCTCTCTCTTCTCCGAGTCTCTCTCTAATCCCCTGTCGCCCCTCTCTCTCTCCCCCCATGCCGCCTCCTCTCTCTCTCTCGTGCCGCCCCATCTCTCCCCTCGTGCCTCCTCTTTTGCCGCCCCTCTCTATCTCCCTCCCGTCTCCTCTCCTGCCGCCTCTTTTTCTACATTGAAAAGCACAGGATTCTCCCCTTGCTGGACTTTCGCGATCCATCCCCTGTCATCGTGTGACTCTTGCGACCCATCCCCCTCTCGCGCCTCTTGCGTCACGACAATCTCGTGATTTTCCAACACTCGTGACAACCTTGCAACTCATCTCCTGTCCTCGCAATATCCATGTAACCTCTGTTACTAGATTGATCTTGTGTTGCTGATCGGTGCTGTTTGAGCCGCTGATTGGTGATCTTTTCTCTTGTGTTTGTGATATATGTGATCTCTTGCGCGAGAGTCGCCAAATCCAAACTCCACTAGGGATCAAATTTCTGGACAAGTTAATGACACGAGGCCGCGGCACGAGCTCAAGAAGCTGCCGGCGATGGGCTCAGTAAAGTTGTCTGATGAAATGTCGACGGTCTGAATGCTGCAGCTGAGAGCTGAGAGATTTTAAGGATATTAAACGGATTTCACAAAATAACATAACAAAAAAGTAGAAAATATACTTTTCTTTATTCTCTTTTAACTATGGTAATGATAACTTTAAAAGTATAAAAAGAACTGGAGGGTACTTGATGAATTATGATGATTGTGATAGTAATTTTAGAAAATATGAAAGTTCAAGAGTGTAAGTATAAGAATAACCCAAGAAGTAATTACTCCATTTGAACATCTCTCACAAGTTCATTTTTATAAATAGTTGCTAGCTCATAAACAATATTCTTCTACATTTGAACTCACATCACGCCTGATGGGTGTTCTGCTTTTAGAACGGAGCTGAGATATCCACTCCGCTCTCTACCCAAATATCAAAGGGACAAAGAAACAACACTCACTGCAAATGGAAACTAAATCATTGGGAGAATAAAAAATCTCCAGCTTTCACCGAATCAGAAACCTAGAACCTGTTAGATTAATTTAAGCTGATGATTACCCAACGGAAGAAGAAAACATCAGTCAGTCACACAAGGTGCACGATACACCTAAAACGCACTCGGGTATTCTAGAATACATCAACAAAATGGTTCATATGGACAGTTTGATCAGATCAAAATGCTTGTCATCGTCACGTCTCGTGTGTTCAAACTGTAATGCCTCGAGAGCAGGCCGCCAGAATCTAAAAGCCATAAGCAAGATCGATCAGTACCCATGTTGCCAGATCTGGTGCGAGGCGGGACCCTGAGAACCGGTCAAATTCGCTTCGTTTGGGCTCTGGTGGTGCTGTTCTTGAGCTGGCCCTCCCTGTGACTGGTACAAGTTCAGATACCCCATTGGCCCATATTGCGATGGCTGCTGCGCAGGCTGTCGAAACCCGCCATTCTGCTGGTTTTGCTGCCCCTGAAAGCCATAGAATGTATTTCCTGGAAGTGCTGAAACAGTCCTTGAGCCCGCTCCATGGACCCACATGGCAGAGTTCTCGTTCTGGAAACAAAAATGTGAAGAGTAAGATGATGATTTTGCAGAAAAAATCAATGTACTACAAGAGATGTGGAGTTTAGATATTAAATTACATGCTGAGGTTGCAGATAGTGTGACCCCTCTTTGTAGTGGGAGCTCAAAGAAGCTTCCCCAAATCCCATAGTTGTGCTGGCTAAGGCAGCGGAAGGGTTCAGGGAAAAGTTCCCGGGGATGTTGTTAGCTGAGCTAGTGAAACCTCCGTAGCCAGGGGGGAGAGCAGGAGATTGAGGCAAGCTGCTACCAGCAATGCTGCTTTTGTACTGTGGTAGTGGACTGTATTTCATAGCCGCCGCCACTGCTGCTGGCAACTGATGGAACGGCTGTTGGAAGGCTGCTGACGGTAGGAAAGTGTAGCTCTGTGGGAGGAAAGGGTAGCCAATCATGTTGGCAAAGTGGCCTAAGGGAGAGTCGGTTGAGAATAAGGGTGGATG
Organism: Agave tequilana; assembly: GCA_038442645.1. Classification (NCBI taxonomy): domain Eukaryota; kingdom Viridiplantae; phylum Streptophyta; class Magnoliopsida; order Asparagales; family Asparagaceae; genus Agave; species Agave tequilana. The sequence goes on along the minus strand of JAVJIF010025400.1, from coordinate 5,157 downwards.
GGTAGATGTTGAGGAAGTGCAGGGCCACCAGTACTGTGAATGTTGGAGCTAGGCAAGGCTTGTGCAGTTGGCTGAGCGGCAGAGAGAGAAAACTTCCGGCTTCACCTGCAGAGACCAACCTAGAGTTATAGAGAAGTTTGACACAGTGAAAGAAACCTGGATAAACTGAACTTTAAACAACTTTGAAAGTTTCAAAACTACAGAACAGTAGTAATACTCACTCCAGGAGAAGTGGCAGATTAGACGTAGATTAATGTTTCCTAGATTCTCATTAGGGTAAATTTAAAAACTACCATGAACTTTTGGGGTTATGCCTAGAAACTACCATGAAATATTTTTTGGTTCAAAAAAACAATACTATGAACTTTTCAAGAATATGAACTTTTCAAGAATCTAGCATGAATTTAACAATTGACAAATAACACCCAAGCACAGGTAATGGCAGCTTTAAAAAGACAATTTTACTCTCTTTTATTTTTAGGAAAAACCCTAATTCCTTGTAGATTAATTGAAAAAAAGAGGAGGGCAAACCCTTTTTGGCCATGGAACTCGGGCCATGAACCAGTTCGGAACTCCCATGGGAGCTCAAGATCTAGGCCATGGATTCGAGCTCCATGGCCATGGTCACGGGTCGAATTCTAATCCTTTTCCTATTTCAATTTTTGGTTTCTTTTTTTTTTTTTTTTTGCAACATTTATTTACTCATTGAATTTAAGATTTGAGGTTTGAAGATGTAAATTCTAGATGTAAATTTTAATTTTGGCATGGGTAGGATGAAGGAAGAAAATTGGGGCTGTCTATGAGAAGAAAAAAAGAGGAATGAGGTAGAAGAAATTATCAAATAAATAACATTAGAAAAATAAATTTTATTATTTTAATGAAATTTATAATGACTCTTCGAGAGAAAATGTTTCATACTATTTGGTATTAAAAATAAAAAATAATTGTCAACTATTAGACTTCTTATTTTCATTTTCTTAAAAATAGTTTATAGGCCCAAAAGTTCTAAACTTAATTAGCTAATAACTCTAGAAAATTGTGTTTTTTTTACTTTAATAGCTAAAATAATTGAAACAAAAAAAATATTTTTACTATTGATAGTTAAATAATAATTTTATAAAATTAATTAAGGGTACTAGGAAATAATAGAAAACCCTTTTCTTAATTTTTAGGAGAAATATTTTTTTAGATTTTTTTTATTGTTTTATATAATTTTTTAAAAGATTGATTTTAAGAAACAACCATGAGGGGTACTTTGTCACGTCCAAGTTGATCACTTATCAAATAACAAGATGACGGATGATAGTTTCCTAAAAGATTATTGTAGTCCTTTGAAGGAAAATAAAGACCATGGTAATTTCTTAAAATTTACCCCCCCATTTCGAACAACACGCATAGAGATCAACTTTTTCCTACGGCATATGAGCCACCCTGACCAAAATGGCATGCTCAAAAGATTGAGCAGAAAAGAAAAACTCGCTTCAATTCAGGTCCTGTTTGTTTAGATTGCTGTGGAAGTTATAGAATATATGCTGGTGATCTTTATTATCAAAAGAATGAAATTATTTCTGGTCCCCTGGTAAGGACAATGTTTGAATATTTGTCACTCATATGAAACAGTGGTGTTATTTGGTCCTAATAAGAAATAATGAAACAAAATGACTCAAGCGCACATCCAGAACTTGAAAGATCCCAGATAAGCTAGTCAATATCCTACTCATGTCAAGCTGAATAGCAAATTTCAGACATTTTTAATTAATCCGGTTTATATTATCTGCCTTCTCTAGATATGCATGCCATCATGTCTTCTTTCTAGATTAAGACAACATCAATGTATGTGGCCATGGCAATATCAAGTCACAAGCTGTAATAGCAATACTAGAATCCAAAATGATAAAGCACTGTTCAGAAGATATCTGGTACCTCTGGCATGGAAAGGGTTCCGCCGATAGGGGGTGTTGCTGTGTTATATTTTGTAGTCATTGACTGAGTCGCAAGTAAGGTTGAGAAAGGAAGGTCAAATTTCCGGGGAGGCTGTACACTCTGTGCCAATAAACTGCTTGGTAAACTGCTCGTCGGTACAGAGCTGGAATATGGTTGCTGCATCAGAAGATACACTAGAAAATTAAGAAAACTATTCAAGGATTACAAGTGAAATAAAAACCCATTGTTAAGTGTTAACACTGCAGTAAAAAAGTTATATCTGCCCAAGGAAAATAACATGAAAATAAGTCACATCTCAATAGCCGAAACATTAAAAGTAATCCGCCACAAGCTAACTTTTTGGATCATTGAATCTTTACTCAAATAGAAGTTTATGCCGTGTCAGTGATGTCAGAGGCGCACCGAGGCACGCCTGAGGCGCCGGGCGCAGCGAAGCGCAGCCCAGCGCCCCACCGCGATGCCAGGCGCGCTAGTAGTAGAGAGAAGGCGCGTGCCGACGCGCGCTTCACGCAAGGCGCGCGCCTCGCAGCGCCTAAAGAAGTCGGCCGGGTCGGGTTAGAACCCGCAATTGAAGCGGTGACCCGACCCGCTTCTATTAGATAAAATGAAAAAAAAAAGGAAAACAGCAGAAAACGAAGGGGAAAAAATCTCACGATTCTCACTTTCGTCGATTTAGGGCACCGGCGATTCCCCGCGACGCCCGCGACGCATAAGCAGGTTCTTCTCCTCCTCTTTCTTCTCTCTCTCTCTCTTCACTTCTCTGTTCTCTCTGGCACTATTCCTCTGTCTCCGTCTTTCTCTTTCTTTGGAATCGGATGGCTCCATCTCTCTTCTCTGGCCTGGCTACGATCTCTCTTTCTTTAACTCCATCTCTCTGACTCTCTTTCTCTGTCCTTAATTCTCTCTCGCCATCTCTCTGTCTGTCTCCAATCCAATTTTTTTTCTGTTTGTTTAATTGTTTCTGTGACGGTGTGACCATCACCATTCTCCTGCATTTCTCTGTCCCGTCTCCCTTTCTCTGTGTCTTTTTTTCTTTCTCTGTGCTTCATCTCTCCCTTTCTCTGTATTTCTTTCTTTCTCCCCTGTCTTCTTCTTTCTCTGTTCAGTTTTCTATTTTTTCTTTTCTCTCCCTTGTCTGAGTCTCTATCTAATGCTCAGTCTCTCTTTCTTTCTATCTACGTGCGTGACTGCGTCTCTCTCTTTCTCTGGACTCTGGAGTGTAGCCGTGTCCCTCTCCATCTCTTTCTGTCTGTCCGGCGAGATGCTCCTTATCTCTCTCTGTGACTCTGGTCATGTCCCTCTCCCTCTGTCCAATGCTTTTTGCTTTGCTGATATTGCTTTGCTGATACCTGCGTGAGCTAATTCTGTGTGTTTATTTTTCTGTTTTATTTTTTACAGGTGATTCAGTGGACACATCTTGATTCTTAACATTGCAGACACCGGGATCGGCTGGCGCTGCAGTTGTAACTTGTAACCTATTGTAAGTGAGAGATTATATTTTACTATATCACCAAAAATTACAAATTTAATAATTTCATTAAAAATTCTCATTACAAACTTTGCAAGATTTTTTCCTTCATAGTTTGAATCCTGATTGTGAACCTGCAAGAAAAAGTAGACTATATTAAAATTGAAACTTCATAAAAAGAATAGCATTTTATTATATGCAAATGCAATAATGCAATTTTATAAAAGACATCATAAATGAAAAAAATCTTATGTGAATATGTGATTAATATCATTATTTGAATATTGATTAAAGTTCAGAGGTTGCGTTGTGCTTGTATACTATCATGGGTTTGGTTTCATATCTCGCATTTACTTTGATTGAAATATAGATTTAGATTGTTACGATTGAATTGGTAATGTGTTTAGCATTTATTATATATGTGATATTGTGATTTGTCATGTGGAGCCATGTAGGTTGAAGATATTTGACAAACATGAATATGAATGAAGGTAGTTGTAAAAAGAAGGATCCAACGTGGAAGCACACTATTTAATCAACCCTCCCGATACACTAAGCATAAATGTCCTTTTTGTGGTAAGATATCGACTGGTGGATTACAAGGGCCAAAGAACATCTAATTGGCACTTCAAGGAAGCGCAAGAACATCACCCTTTGCAATAGTCCCGGATGAGGTGAAAGAAGAATTGAAAGCATATGAAGAGAAGCAAACGAGTCTTAAGCGACAAGCAAATTTAGAAGAACATATACCGGACCTCGATGATGGGGAAGATATGTTAGAAATTGATGAGGAAGAGGGTGTTGCCGAAATTCGGGGCCGACAAGCATCACTAGAAAAAAGAAAAGCCCAAGCAACAAGTATATCTACTAAGATTATCATCATGGGAAGCAACATGCGTTCCGATAGTGTAAGTGGTGCTTTTAGTAAGAGGAGAGGACCTATGGATGCATATTATGCTTTGACCCGGCACTAGAAGTGGAAAAAGATGAAAGGAGAAGAAAGTTAAGGCAAACGAATATCAAAGAGAACTTGACAAAGATGCCGTTGCTGGGTGTGTGCAAGATATTGCTCGTTTTTGGTATCAAGCAGGTATTGCTTTTAATGCAGCTAATTGAAATCTTTTCAAAATAATGTGAAATCTGTGGGACAATTTGGGCCACACTTGCCACCTCCATCTTACCACCAATTGCGGGTGCCTCTTCTTAAGAAAGAGGTGAAATACACCAAGGGATTAATAGAATCACATAAGAAAATGTGGGAATCTAGAGGGTGTTCTTAATGTCGACGGTTGGAGTGACAGAAAGGATCGGACTCTTATAATTTCTTGGTGAATTGTCCTCTTGGATCATGGTTTATTGAATCAATTGATGCTTCCGATGAGATCAAAACTGGTGAGAAAATGTTTGAGATATTGGATAAGAAGGTGCAAGAGATGGGCTTAGAATATCATCCAAGTTGTCACGGACAACGCTTCTAGCCTTAAGCTAGCAGGTAAAGATCTATACTTGAATTTTAAAGTTGCACTTGACACTTGTAAAACTCATTTTTTTATTGAATGAATTGTAAAATATGTTGTTACTTGTTTTCAGGTTCCTACTTAGAGGTGAAGTATCCTCATATGTTTTTGGACACCTTGCGCGGCTCATTGCATTAATCTAATGCTTAAAGACATCGGGAAGTTACCAATTGTGAAGATGACATTAAGCCGCGCCATGGAGGTAACAGGCTACATCTATTCTCATGG
>JAVJIF010025399.1:0-67199 GCA_038442645.1 Agave tequilana | reverse complement strand
AAGATGTTCTATCTTTAGAAGTTCATATATGCAGTTTACCCGAATTAAATGTACACCGAGAGGTTTGTCCCCGCTTGAGCTCAACAAAGTGTTTTATGTTAAATTAAAATTTCATTTTCTACATGATTTTTTTAACATATAGGCCCTTATTAGAATATTCTTTTAAACATAGGGTAATTAACAATACACACTTGAATTCATTGATAATCTTGAACGAGTACGGCTATTCACACTAGCAAAATTACTTAATACACCCATATTTTAAGAATAAAATTATTGGACAATTTAACCTTAATTAAAAGATCAAAATAGATATTGATTAACTCTATTATTACAAGTAAAGGAAATTCTATTTCTAAACACACACAAATAATTGTTGAATACACTCATCCAAATCCTATAAACAATTGTGCTTCTTTTTAATTTTTAAATATATGCTTCTTCTCTACCTACACAAACCCTAAAAAAATTTCGACGGCTGGACTATCAAAATTTTTTCACATTGATAGCTATGCACAAACAAATAATATCATAAGACAATTACAAAGATCAAAAAGTAAGTTTCCCTATAATTCATTAAATTAAATTATTTTCCTCTTTTTAGGTGGTCTTATATTACTAATTCATTTTAAATACTTTGCGGCTGAACTTTCTACACTGTCATTCCATAGAATAAAAACGTGTCTCTCTTCCTCTAAATTAGAGATTTATTAGTTTTTTTTTATTTTAAATTTTAGATTATTGGGTAAAAATAAGACATTTATGATCTTAGAAAATAAGCTTACATATTCTTTTGTTGATGTAGCACATTATAGATTCCAACCTCCCAGTTAATAAGATTTAGACTTTTCTTTTATAATTTTTAAAAAATATGTTTTTAAAAAAAATTAAACAGTTTGATAAAAAAATTTAACTAAAATAATCTAGACAATACAATGCACACATGACACAATATTAAATAATTTGCCATCCATAATACGTGCCTTTTCTTTCCCTAGAAAAAAAAATATATGCATGAAATATAATATGTATTAACACTATTCTAACAAACTAATTAACGCAAACTTTTATACATGTTGACATTGTACAGAATACTGGATATCGATCGATCTGATAAAACATATTTTTTAATGAGATTTAAGCTAAAAATGTTACTTTAAAAAATGTATAATATTTTTTAATGAGGTCTGATAACACCATTCTAACAAACTATTAAAAATTTTGTTGTTTTTTGGGAGACATCATTGAAGAGGGTTGATTTCAAATTGTGTTCCTCTCAATCTAAAAAAATACAATTGTATAATTATGCTGATAGCGTCTTCACAACTAATTTCACAAGTCTCTGTTTATAATAATTAAATCTTTAATTTATAATTTTCATTTGTATTTTTTGTCACGCCCCGCTTCCCAAAATACGTGAAAATGGAGTCGCGATGAGAGTCGGCGACGTATGTACGTGAGAAAAATACCCCACGCACATACGCTATGCCTAAAGTAACCTGAATAAGTTATAAATAGTTCAGCTATAAAATTTACTACGATAAATCAATATCACTGCAATATGACATATAAAGATCTAACACAATAATAGCAAATGAATGAAGAAAAGAAATGAAAACTGGATACAATATAGATAGAATCAAGAAGTAACATGAATAAAGAGCAAGAATACCTATGATCAAGAAAAAAGAGACTCCAACTCTTCGTAACGCATGTAATCCTCTCCAAAACTGATCAGAATAAATAGCCATAAATCTGGATATGCAAATCTAAGGAGTCAGAACTCCTAGTGAATGTGTAAGAATAAACTAGAAAGTGCATTCACATATAACACGTGAGCATATGAAGAAAATATATATACTGGGATAAGAAAATGGCATGAATAAAGTAAATAAACAGTAATGTGGATAGCACACAGTAGAGTATGTGTCCAGTCAGGTATTCAATCTAGTGTCTATCACAATTTATATATTAGGCGAGTAGAGTCAGTCAGTACTAGGGTCAGATGTCCAATCAGGTCAGCTGTAACATCGAGTGTCCAACATACATACATGTATCAGGCAAAGAGAATCAATTACAATACATTATGAACAGTTTATTATTTATGTCAGCGAACATTAATTGCCACCTGTAATAGATACATCCCATACTACGCCTATCACACGTGACAATCGAGGTCCTAAGTTATTGAAACTGATCGGTTGGATACATTTCCCATGCTTTAGGTGGGTCTCGTACATACGCGGGACCATGGTCTAGATTCCTGGTGCTGAACCAGACCCTACCGTAAAGTAGTCGGAACATGTGTAACAGGAACAAGAACAAGACGGAGTGTCAGTCACCCCTCCGGGAACCTTGCAGTGTAACCCTCTTTCGATGCGCAACCTATATCCCACGTCCACCCAAAATACAGACGATGTCTACTCTACTCTATCAATCTCTCTAATCCCAGGATAAGTTGTTTAATATCAGGTTATTTAGATTATTAAGATTATTTAATGTATATGTTACCTAGACCACTGGGATAACTCGATGGGTAACAACGTCAACATGTGTAATCAGGATACCAGTATAACATGATATATAATGTCAGTGACGATACCAATATAATAGGACATGTAACAAGTATAACATGAGGGTGCTGTTACCGTATACAATATTTTTTCAGCAATTATGGTAACATGGACAATATAGTTATCAGGTAAAAGTCATGTATAATCAGTAAAGTTCTTCAGGTAATCATGATATTCAGAATAAGTAATAATCTTTTAATATAAATAGAATAATTTGGGTAAAATATTTAATCAACTAAGATCCTCAAAGTTATTGATATATCCAAGTCTCAATATATAAAATACATGCACATCTATATCCAACCAATCATCACTATCCAGTCTTAATTAAGATCATCATACATTCTCACTTTTATTAAGTTCAAACACAAGATCCAGAAATTCAAGTAACTAGTCAATTATGTATATACATGTCACTAGGTCAAGTCAACTCAATTTAAGCCTACTCCTCAAGAAATATGGAATTTAAGATACCTCTACGTCTGATAATCAACATCAACAAGACATCAATACTCAAACAGTATAATCAGGGGTAAAATAGGGAATACCCACAACTACGAATCCAACTACATCAATCTCATCAGAACACCGATCAAATTCTCTGAAACGAACATCAATTCTCATATCAATCAATTCTAATTCTAACTAAGTCCATATCAGTCCAAGTATCAGAAGATCAGTCTTTTAATAAGGTAACTTCATATATAATACACTCTCAGAATACAATGAATCCTCATCTAACTTATCATCAAGTACATGAATATCAAGTCTGATAAGTATTCCACATAAAATATGAATTTTAATCTCAATCATGAGCCAATCAATCTCAAGATCAATCAATTTATATTCTAAGATTTATCACAACTAAATTTGAATTCGAAACGGTTACACATGAAATGACATAAATCCCATATCACAATATTACGATCCAATCATATACATATGATGCTCAATATCAATAAGACAACATCAAGAACTACCAAGTACTCTAATATCACTAAACATATAAAAACTAATACTTGACAATCTAACCCTCATTGACTCACTAATCAGTCAACATGTAATTATTTTACAAGTTTCAATTCACCAAATAATTGTCCGATAAATACTACACATGAGTGATGCTATCTGTCCTCAAATATAAACTATATCAGTCAATTTATAGATTAAAATAAGTCACAGTTCAAGGTAATACTGCAACTAGTCTTGAGCCAATAACGTCGAACAACTAGCACATGAAAAGATACTGAATGATACTCAAGTAAGCTATATAATCAAAATGAGCACTCACTTGTACCTCATGAAATGATACGGGTAATCATACTGGTATAATAAGGCTGGTAATCATACTGATATAATAAGGCAAATGGTCACATGAGATAAAACAAGTAACACATATATATTTCTGAAAATGATGAATGAGAAAAAATAATACTCACAAATATCATCTCAGAAAATTTTAGTAGCATAATTACATAACAAAATAAAATCATTTATCACAAAATTCTTATTTAACTAAAGGAGAAAAAGAACACTCCACCTGAACTCGATCCCAAGTCCAAAGCACTGAAATCATAGGCCCCAATAAATCTACATAGTTCATTTCAATAGAAATTGTTAGATTTTTAAAAGGATATTTTACTTGGAAGTTATAAGAGATTTTTACTCTTGATTAATTAGTTTGGGGGTTAGGAATATGGCTCTCTAGGTCTAATGAATTTAGTAGGGTTAGTTTAAACCAATTTCTAATTTTTGTTAGATTTTTAATAGTCTTTAAACCCATTAAATTACTTAACGGATCTGAATTTATCATTAAGAAAAATAGTTTTAAAGTGGGTGGTTTGAATTAATTTATGTTGGTATTAGTCTAAATATTTATTATAAAAAATAGAAGTATTATAGACTATTATTTATATTTTTAACTAATTATTTTAATATGCAATTCTTCTTTCTTTCTTTCTTTCTTTTTTTCTTTTTTTTTTATAATATATATCTAGTAGCCGAGGCCCAGGCTAAACCCAAGCCTGGTCTGAGAATTTTCTTTTGTTTTTTTTTTTTGAACAGGGCCCATCGGCCCTGTGCTGTGGCCCAGCCGGCTTGGCCCGGGCCAAGCCAGGCCAGCCCTGGCCTGGGCCAGCCAGGCCAGGCCATGGGTCTGGCCTGGGATTTCCAGCAGCAATCCCTTTTTTTTTTTTTTTGTTGAAACCTTAGTTGTAAAAAATCTGAAAAAATATTTAAATTAAAATATGGGTTGGTGTATCTTCACTTGTATTTATTTATTTTTTTTAGTTGGATTTGTGTTTTGATTTTGATGTATAAAAAATTCATCATGGTATAGACATGATTTTAATAAACTATTTATCTCAAATAAATTGTGAGAAGATAGATTACTTACTTGGATTTGATCACTCTGACATGTTCCTTAATTTCTACACTTCGAGATTTATTTTCATTCGTGCTCCGCTTGAGGAGAAAAGAAAGAAGGAGGTGGAGAGAGTTGGGTCATGGTTTTGCTTTGGAGGTAGAAAAAGAAATAGTTTAGGTTTTTTTATAGATTATTAGGAATTTAAAAATTAGAATTTCAGTTGGGTTCAAACTGCTTGTCTGAGTAGTTTAGGATAGAATTAATTAAGATTATGATTTTAAAAATAAGATGTGAATTGTGTAAGTTAGAATAGATATGATTTATTTAGTATTTAGATTAGGATTAGTTAATATTTATGAAAAATTTGATAAGATAGAATTTGAATTTGGATTGGGTTTTGGGTTAATGGGTAAGGATCTTAATGGTAATGGGTTATGGGCTAGGAAAAGGAAAAGTTATGAATAATAGTAACAATAATAATAATAAATACTAATAATTAAAAAGAGGTAGTAGTAATAATAAGAATAAAATTATCAACATTAAAATATTATCTAATAATACTTGATAAAAATACTACTAATTAATAATAATGACTAAAACAATACAATAACAATAAGAATAATAACAATATCAATATTAACAATAATAGCAACTACAATAATAATAATAGTAACATAGTAATGAGAAAAATACTAGCTAGTAATTAAAATGAAAATACTTAATAATGCTACATATATATAAGACCAAAATACGATTTACTATCTTAAAATAATTTGTACTATAAATCAAGTTAACAAATAATAATAAAATAACCAGTAAATAAAATAATACTTTAGAAAAATAAAAACAGTATTTTAGACCAAGAATATTACAATTTTCAAAAAAACGAAGGAAAGAATAAGAACAAAAAATCAAGCACAACCTAAAAACACAACAACAAACCACAATAAAATATATATATATAAACGTACCAAAAAAATAAAGGAAAAAACCCAAAGTCTATCTTTTATTTTTCCACCATAAATAATTTCTTTTTTTTTTTTAATTTCCTCACTAATATATATATATATATATATATATATATATATATATATATATATATATATATATATATATATATATAATTAAAAGACAAACATTACTTAAAAAGTTTTTTATGTTGATTATGGATATTTGATAATTTTTTTGTTCTCACGTCTTCCCTAAGGATGAGAATGGAAAGTTCAATGAGCTTGCCTATGATTCATAAATTGATTTCGCAAAGGTACTTCTTTTACTTTTATATAATTTTTAAATTGTTTTTAAGTATTATATTAAGGTTATATTTATTATTTCAATTAAACAAAATATGAAGAGTTAGTCATTAAACCATAAGGAAAAATAAAAAAGAGTGACATTTTGTGTTGTGTGATTCAACATGAGAAGACAATTGCAACAATAACTCAAATGAGGAAGAGATCATGGAATAACTGCTTGGTCCTCAGCAGAAACTTTGCAAAGAAAGAAGCTGCTTCTAAACATAAAATTTCCTCCACTCAACCATTTTTTTAAGAAAAGGAGCTCAAATAGATGTGTCATAGATCAAATGAAATACAAGAGATCAATGAATACCGAGCATCCAAATTAAGAAATTGCAATTAAGAATGTTGAGAGCCATAGATAGAGAATTGAAAGAGAGGTAGGGAGATTTCTGATGAGAGAGGGAGGGCAGAATTGATATTTTGAACTTTTAATTTGACTTAAGTTCTGAAGAGTAGTTTAGAAAAAGTGAGGGATGTATTTAGAAATGTTGTGGTTGTATTAAGTATATGATGTAAATTACCTAGAGGGGGTGAATAGGTGATGGCTATACTAAATGTCAAATAATGCGGAATTAAAATTTATTTGCTAGCAACCTAGTAAATACCAATCACAACTTAAGAAATACTTGCAAATAAGTAAACAATATAAGTGTGCAAGTAAAGAGAGAGTGAGTGAAGAGAGAAAGAGTAAGCAATCGCAAACACGATGATATGTTCTGAGGTTCGAGACACTGCTCTACGTCCCGCCTTCAACACTATGAAGGATTTTCACTATGACCAATCTCACTAGATCGTCAACTGTTACAAGTTCTCACTAGAATTCAATGGACTCACAAGTTCTCTCTCGCGGTGCCGCAACACCAACAAAGAGCTCACTAGCTCACTTGAGGCCGCAACCTCTACAACTTCTCAATAGAAAGAAATCAGTAATCTTCACTTGATCACAAATGACTCACAAGCACATCCTCATCCTATAACCAAGATGAGGAGGTGAAACTCTTTGAGATTGTATAGTGGAAATAGCTTGTAAAGATGTAGAGGGAAGGTTCAGGCTAAAAATCAAGAATATAGAATTTTGGCTCAAAAGGAAATCTTTTAAGAAAAAGCTAAATCTTAATGTAAACTTGTAAAAAACTTGATTAAACTTAAAAATCTTCTTAGAGGGTTTTCTATAGTCCCACTATTTATAGGGGATGAAAACATGAGTAGAAGCCCCAAAAAAGTCATTGGGAAAAAAACTTAGAAAAAGAAAAAGACAAATAGAATATAGTCGTTGGGAAAAACAGAAGAAATTTTTCTGTCGGTCGACCGATTGGTCGACCGCCAATGGTAGGATTTCCGATAATAGGGATAGAAGTTGACTGGTCGGTCGACCGTTGTTCCCAACCAGAGAGCTAAACTCTCTGTCGGTCGACCAGGGCGGTCGACCGGACTCAACCGAGAGCAAAGCTCTTGCAGTTAGTCGACTACCCAGTCGACCGAACTGCACAAATGCACTTTGGTGCATGTCGGTCGACCGATTGGTCAATCGACAGAGCAATTTTTCTCTGCCTATGGTTGACCTGTCGGTCGACCGACAAAGGGCCAAAGGCAAGATATATAAATATTTTTGAAACCAATTTTTTCCGACAAAATAACTTGATCTTTAAGCACAAAATAGAGTTCTAAGGACTTGTAGAACCAGTATGTGATCATAGATCAACACAAAATAAAAGTTAGAACCATATTTTGTAAAAATACTTTTCTAAATCAAAAACTCGGCGTTTCCGAAACTTATTTTTCTGAAACTTGATTTTGAAACGATAAAGAGAATAGTTATGAACTCTTTTTCAAAAACACATAGGAATATGAAATGTGTGTGTGTGTGTGTGTGTGTGTCAATCCCAAAAGCTATTAACTTATATCATCTTGGTTTTAAAAAACGACTATAATCTTATCTAAAATACAAAATGTAAAATAAAAATCTTGATATAGTCTTCTCTAGTATACTTGATCTTTGGGCTCTTCTATGTACTTAGGCTCTGAGATCTACATCTTCTTGGCTTTTCAAATGTGTGATTCTTGTAATGGAACCGACAAGCAATAAATAGTTAACCTGAAACTTTGTTAAACAAAATTGTTAAAAGCATAACTACATATATTTTGTTATCATTAAATTAGGATTAATGGTCTTTGGGCCAACATATGAGCGTGTTAAGTAAATATGTAAGTGTGAAAAGCCGCACTCATCTTGAACCCATAAATAAAAAGTCCTATCTCATAAGTGAGTTTACTAAATTGAGCACAATTTTACACACTAATGGCACAGAGAGAGGGGGGAGAGTGGTCTCAATGGATGTGGAGCTCAATTCTTTTCATTCAAATTCAATATTAGACTACTAAATAGAAGCATTTCATTAAAGTTGATCAATATTATTTAAAGTGACTAAAAAGTACAAACTTTTGTAAGCTTTATTCCCCTATTCATCAACCCACACAAATACGTACGTTTGATTCATATCCACTCTGCTCACATCCCTAAAGCCTTGATGAATATCTTTTCAACGCTCTGCTCACTACAATTTACACTAATTCATATGAATTAGTTAATTATGGACTTGTCATGAAAAAAGACAGCAAAGTAAGCAGACACGAGAGGGAGAAAAAGAAGAAAAGAAATGAACAAGAAAAAAGAAAGGAAAAAAATTAGAAACAATGAATCAAAATTGGAGAACTTTTTTTCTTTTTATTTAATAGGAACAACTGTCGTATATCTTCGTGTAACATAGATTTACAATGTTGCTGCTAAATATCGATAGATTAAACACAAAGTAATTGTCCAAGAGTTTAAGTTTGCCAATCGAGTGAAACAACCCTCGGTCCACGGAGACAGCAGCTTCCAAATGATCCTCATCGTCAGAACTGACGTAAATTTTCCATGCCAACAGTTGGCCGCCTCTGGTTCTAACCATTGGAGCACTGTCTTCATCTCTACCGAGAAGCCAACCTGGAAACCTTCCTCTCTCTTGCAAACAGGATGCGTAATGATCTTTGTTGGTTCTCGTATTTAACCACAGAAACATGGTGTCCTTTGTTGAGAATTTCATTGCATCGTACTTTTTCATGGCTTCGTTGGCTCCACTTTCTTCTTTCTTTTGAACTATTTTGTGTTACCCCTTTCTCTTATTATGTGTATGTGTGTATAAAAGATATCTTATTTCTAATAAAAGAGATTTGCTTAATAGAATTATTAATGCAATTTTTTTTCAAACTTTGATCTAGAATCTGGTTACTGGCAAATTCAGATACCTGAAAATGATAAATATAAAACTTCTTTTACAGTACTATTTGGCCATTACGAATGGAATGTAATGCCATTTTGATTAAAAACTACTCCATCTAAATTTCAAATATGATGAATGATTTCATTCAATATACTAATTTTATATTATCATACACAGATGATGTATTAATTTTTTCACATGATATTGATGAACACTTAAACATTTAAAAGTATTTAAACATCTTACTATTAAAAATGGATTAGTAATATCTACACCTAAAATGAAATTATTTCATACCGAAATAAGATTTTTAGAACACAATATTAATAATGGAACAATTATCTCAATTAATAGAAGCATTGAATTTTCATCTAAATTTTTAGATGAAATTATAGATATTAAACAGCTACAACGCTTCATATATATAAATATATGTTGGGGGGGGGGGGGGCATTTCACTACACCCACTATGTCAAATTGTAATAAGAAAAAACTTAACTTCATAACTTTGTTCGCTTCAATCGCCTCCTTTTTTAAAGTAAGTATATGCTCCCACGTGTCAAGCGCTGAAGTGTTCATCAGTAGCGAAAGATGAAAATATCCCAAAGTAATTGCTTCAAAAAAGCGGACCGCTTCGAAAATGCCCTACTTTTTAAGATTGCGACCTCGCAGTCCTCACAAAGTGTCTTATTTTTGAGTTTTTATGAGGATTACGATAAATCATGATCGCAGTCCTTACAAAATGTCATATTTTTGAGTCAATCCTCACAGAGGACTGCGATCATGACTCACAATCCTCATATTAACATCATTGTCATCATCATACCCCGTTCATTGATATTGAATGATCCATAATGCTTTCAAGATCTAAAAATAAATAAAACTCATCGTCAGCATGAACAAAACGAGATGTGCAAAAAGATCGATCCCAAAAAAATTCTTGGGGCTTTGCCCCTCGACACGGGAGGGGGGCTCTTCATCTCCTTCCCACCCCCACGGCGACCTGACCGCATAGGTCGACCCATGAATTACTCTGCATCTGGGTTAAGGTTAAGAGGAGAACAACGTTAGGAGCAATAGGGAAGGGTAAAATAAGAAATGAAAAATATATAACTAAGTAGTGGTTTGGAGGAATCAATTTTTGTTGATGTGGATGAGGCTGTATTGAATCAAATTATGACATTGAGTTTTTTTTCTAATTATGAGATAAAGTAAGTGACTGTAGCGAAATATTCTTATATATGTGTGCGTGTGTGCGCTTATATGATATATAATTAATAGAAAAATACTTTTCATACTTATTTTGGACTTACCCACTATCATACCTAATGCTCAAAGCAAGTGGTCCCCCCGCATGCCACCGACATCGAGGTGATATAAGTCCAACTTGTTTTGAGTATTGGATATGCTAGTGGACAAACTAAGTGAATATTGTTAGAGATATCAATGACAACACGTGACTCATGTGAAATGTGTGATCCATGTAAAAGAAACCCCTCATGAAATCAACCAGATCCTAAAATCTCTCCATGATTATAGGAACACGTGGGACTCATGGGACTCATGTATCATGTGTTTCTCATTCTCTCTCTCAATCAATATTTCCTATTGTATCTCTTAAATCAGTGTAAATATGTGACTAATATGTGTGTGTGTGTGTGTGTGTTTGTGTGTGTACACATATACAATCAAGAACCATAACTAGTGGTATCTTGTCATTGCACAAATAAGCATTCTTCTCCTTCTTCTTTTTTATCTTAGTATCGCAACTCTTATACCATGTCGAGTATTTCCTCTTCATCTTCCCTTACCTCCATCCAAACACCTGCATCCATGGTTACTCTCAATACCAACATCACCCACTTTCTAAATGTCAAACTCGACAAGGGAAACTACCTACTGTAATGTTTCCAGTTCCTTCCTCTTCTCAAACTCTACAATCTCGAAGGCCTCGTCGACGGAACCTCTCCGTGTCCGGCTCGGTTCCTTCCTTCTACCGAGAAGGATGCTCAGCCCACTATTAACCCGGAATACACTCGTTGGATCAAGCTTGATTAGATGCTCTTATGCTGGCTTATCTCCTCGCTCGCTGAGGCTATTCTTGCTCATGTCGTCGGCCTCACCACATCTCGTGATGTATGATGCTCTCTGGAGCGAATCTTTGCGACACCCTCCAAAGTTAGAGTGCAACAACTCAAATACCAGCTGCACACCATCAAGATGGGCACATCTTCTATGTCAGAGTATATGCAGTCCGTCAAGTCCATCGTGGACAATCTGGCGGCATTGGGTAATCTAGTTGCCGACTCTGACCTCGTCTCTAACTTACTCAGTGGTCTGTCTCCCGAGTATGACTCGTTCATCACCTCCGTCAATACATGAATCGACCCTGTATTGTCAGAGGAACTCATCGGCCTCATCTTAGCCAGGAGATTTATCATGGGCGTGCTATCACTTTACCAAACTCCACAACCCTCATCTCCCTTCTCCTGCGGTTCTTACAGCCTCCTGCACTCCAAGCTACTATTCGGCTCCATCTTCTTTCCGTGGTCGTGGACGTGGCCGAGGCAGGGAGCGCGGTCGTGGTCGTGGACATTACTTCCCACCACCACATCAGTCCACCGGTGGCCGACCTCAATGCCACATCTGTAATCATTTTGGCCATTATGCTAATCAGTGCTACAATCGTTATGATGATTCGGCTAGCCCAACTGCTCTTCTCCACTCTTATGGGAATCCCAACTGTATGTTAACTCCGGTGCCACTCATCACCTAACGGTTGACATGGCGAATCTGGCGGTTCACTCAGAATATCAAGGACCAGACAGAGTTCGCATGGGTAACAGGACATGTTTGCCTATCCGATTTACTGGTGCTTCTTTATTGTATTCTCCTATTTTTTTCTTTTGTCTTGAAAAACCTTTTACATGTTCCTGATATCACCAAAAATCTTTTGTCTGTTAGTCAATTTACTGCTGATAATAAAGTCTTTCTTAAATTCTACGCTGACTTTTATTTTGTCAAGGATCTCTCCACCCGAAGAACTCTACTGCGGGGACAACTTAAGGATGGCATGTATGTCTTCTCCCTGGGGAGCCATAACTTCACCGTCTCTCCCCAGGCTCTTCTCGGTGAGCGTGTATCCTCCTCTGTCTGGCACCCTCCACCACAGTTGTCTCTAGTGTTTTATCTCAGCATCAGCTTTCTTTCTACACTGACCGTACTAGTACCCCTCTCTACATCCCCTGTAAGCAAGGAAAAAGTCACCGTCTTTTTTTTTCGCCATCTTTCACGATTGGTATTGTTTCTTTAGAGCTTATTCACTCTGATCTATAGGGTCCGTCTCCTGTGTCCGCTGTAAGTGATTATCACTATTATATTAGCTTTGTAAATCACTACAGTAAGTATGTTTGGCTTTATCCTTTAACTAATAAAAGCAATGCTTTCTCTATTTTTCTTGAGTTCAAAATTCATATGAATTTTTTTTTTAGCGTTCCATTAAAGCACTCCAAACTGATGGTGGTGGCGAGTTCATCAAATTTAAGCCTTACTTATCTTCTCAGGGTATCGCTCATTGCTTATCTTGTCTATACACTAGTGCCCAGAATGACACCACAAAGAGAAAGCACCGCCACCTTGTCGAGACCGGTCTCACTCTTCTGCCCGGTCAAATATTTCATTCCATTATTGGCCTTATGCTTTCCAAACTGCCTCATTTCTCATCAATAGAATGCCCACTCTCATCCTCCATAATCTATCTCCCTACCATAAATTATTTCATAAAGCACATGACTACCTTTCCTTACGTATTTTTGGTTGTGCTTGCTACCTCCATCAGCGTCCATACCAAACTTATAAGTTTGATATTCGGTCTAGTCAATGTGTCTTCTTAGGTTATTCGGCTTCGCATAAAGGTTATCAATATTTGCATGTCCCCTATGGTCGTATTTACATCTCCCGAGAAGTTGTGTTCGACGAATCCTCCTTTCCTTTCTAGTCTTCTCTGTCCTCTCTCTTCCCACTCCCACACCCTCACCACCGATCCTCATCTCCACATCTCTGTTACCTTCCATTGTTTCAGTCACCTCTTCTCATGCGAGCCCCACCATTGATTCTCCTCCTCCTCCACCACCGCCTCCCTCAATTCTCCTTCTTCACCATCTCCACCAGCACTCGCCGATGAGTCCTTCTCATCGTCCTCATCCTCGGGCTCTCCCAGTCCCCCTCCTACCAGGACACATTATATGGTCAAAAGAGCACAGGATAACACCAGAACACTATAGGTCTGGCTAGCCACCCGGTATCCCATGCCTACCTGTCTTATGGCCGACTTGGCCACCGCTCATGTCGAACCCACATGTTTCACGCAAGCTTCTAAAGATCCCAAGTGGCGCCAGACAATGGACACTGAGATGAATGCCTTGCATAAGAACAAAACCTGGTCTCTTGTGCCAAACATCCTACCATGAATCTGATTGGCTGCAAATGGGTTTTCAAGTCAAAACATAAACCTGATGGTTCTGTTGACAGATATAAGGCCTTCCTGGTGGCCAAGAGTTTTCATCAACAACCAGGATTAGATTATGGTGAGACATTTAGTCTGGTTATCAAATCGATCACTGTTCATACCGCGTACAGTCTGGTCATCTCCAAGGGTTGGTCTATTCGACAATTGGATGTGAATAATGTATTTTTACAGAGTTTTCTTACTGAGATGGTCTACATGGAACAACCTTTGGGGTTCATCAATCTTGCTCATCCCAGTCATGTATGCAAGCTTCACCGCAGTATCTATGACCTCAAACAAGCTCTACGGGCCTGATTTTCTCGCCTTAGCAATTATCTAGTCACAATGAGCTTTGTGGGCTCCAAGTCCGACACGTCTCTTTTCCTCTGACGGGTCGGGACAGATCTTCTTCTGGTTCTTATATATGTGGATGACATCATCATCACAGGCAATAACTCACGGGCTGTTACTCGTCTTATTCAAGAACTAGGCCGGAGTTCTCTTTAAAAGAGCTCGACCCACTGTACTATTTCTTGGGCGTGGAGTGTCACCGTACACCCTCAGGCCTCTTTCTCTCTCTCAACAGAAGTACATTCATGACTTTCTTCTCCGACTCAAAATGGATGGTGTCAAGCCTGTTAGCTCGCCTATGGCTATTTCCTGTAAGCTTTCTAAGATTGTTGGCAAACCTTGTTGGCCCGAAGGCCCATCACTCTAGTTTTGATGATGATCAACTCATGTAGTTATAGTACTAATGATCTTGTGTTTAATTAGTGACAGATTTATGATCAAGATCTTCGTAGGTGCATAACTTCAACAAAGGATTTGAAGTTAAGTTTTGGAGCTAGCACGGTGTTTGGACCAAGTCAAGAAGGCTTCAAGTGAAGACTTCAAGAAGATGAAGACTTGAGTCTAGGTTTGTTTTTAGAAGATTTTATTTTTAGATAAAATGTAAAGGATAGAATAGCTGGTGGATTGCTCAAGTATCATATACACACACACTCTTGATTTAGTTTGTTTTATAAAGATTTTCTATTTTAGAAAATACATGTTTGGATTTTGGTTTTCAAGTTTTCATATCTTTTATCCAAAATCATGTTTAGTGCATAATGTCAAAAACATAGATATTTCACCATGTTTGTGTAGTGGATCATATCCATACACACTATGCTTTAAAAATAGTTTAAATATCTTATTTTTGTATTTGGTGAAGTTTTGGAAAACAAGTTTTGGAAAATACAGTTTTTCATTTGAGCCAATATTTTCAAGTTACAAAAATAGTCCAAATCTTTTATAACATTTCTTGATTTTGTGCAAGCATGTTTGTTTATCAAAGTATATTGGTAATACAATTTTTGTAGATTTTTCAGTATTTTATGAGATTTTATTTCAATCAAAAAGACCAAGTTTTAATCCCTTAACATTGTTTCCTGGCTTCAGCCGGTCGACCGGGGACGGTCGACCGCAGCTTGAAGTCAGCCGACCATCACGGTCGACCGACGTGCACAGACGTGCACGCCAGTTCTGGCAGGTGGCGATCGACCGACCCGGTCGACCGTCCAGAGAGCTCTGCTCTCTGGAAAGGCCCCGGTCGACCGAGCGGTCGACCGGACAGAGAGACTTACTCTCTGTATCTGACCTCGGTCGACCGACCGGTCGACCGATGGCTCAACGGTCTGAAATATGACCGGCCGGTCGACCGGACGGTCGACCGTCAGTTCTGTCAGACCCCACGGCTAGTTTTTCTAGCACTATAAATTTGGGGGTTTGGACATTGTTTTTCTCCAAGATTTTTAGTGGACTTTGAGCCAGTTTTTCTCACTTCATTAAAAGAGTTTTCTCCACTAAATTGAGAGCTAATACTTCCAATCAAAAGGGGAGTTTTATCAAGAGTGTTAAAAGAGATTTTCTTGAGTTTTTCCTCCACCATTCTCATCCTTGTTTTTCTCACAAACACTTGAGCAATCCATAGACATATTCATCTTATAGGAGTGTTGTAGTGAGATTGTTTTTAGGTGATCAAAGTGTTGTGATCACCAAAGACTTTTCTTTGTACTTTGAGGAGGCGGACGTGTGTGTCCGCGGTGTTTCGAGTTTGGGTGCGAACTTGTTATTTGAGGTGCGGCCTCGGCGAGCTTGTGGGCTTGCGGTATGTACGGACTAGGGAGTCCGAGAGTTGTAGGTGTTGCGGCACCGAGTGATCCAGTGGGATCGATTATAGTGGAAATCTTTCGTGTGTCGAAGGCGGGGATGTAGAGCAAGGGTGCTCGAACCTCGAAACAAATCCCTTGTGTTTGCGATTGCTCACGCTCTCTCTCTCTCTCTCTCTCTTTGTCTCTTGTTTATATCTTGCATACTTTATTGTGTTTATCTTTATATGCGTGATATACTTGTGTGCTTATATTGTATATGCTTGGGATTGTTTGGTAACACCTGTATTTAACAAGAGAGCCAACGCAGCACCTCAACGCTTATCTAGGGGAATCTAGAGGAGTTAGTCCAGAGCCCTTCACGGAGAATTCGGCAACACTCTTGTGTTATACATGGTGTTTAGTGTAAGAAGTTTTATTAGGTCATATTAGTTTTAATTTCGCATTATTTGGCATTTAGTGACCATTAGATTAGCCATCACCTATTCACCCCCCCTCTAGGTGACTTTACAATTGGTATCAGAGCCAAGTGCTCTTGATTTGGGTCTTACAACCTAGAGTTAAAGATCCTCATTTTTAGGCTAATGACAATATTTGTACACACACCATGGATTTCATGTCACCACCCATGTTTGACATTCTTAACATCCAAATTTGGAAGGTTAAGATGTCCTTGTACCTCAAGGCCCTAGGCATTCATGTCTATCTTGCCACACTAATGATGCATATTGTTTAAATGGTAAGAATATTGAGGCTAATACAAAAGCCCTACATGCTTTAAGATCTACCCTAAATGATGATTATTTATTTGGGGTTGCTAATCTTGATTTGGCTTTTATAGTTTGGAACACCCTCCTCTCCCTTGACAAAAATGATCAATACTATGCGGGGAGTGACTCGAATGTTGGAAGCGACATCTTCAACAAGTGCTATATGGTCCAAGGGGATAACCCCCTTGAGGTAAACACTGAATCCGAGTTAGATGATGAAGACATGTCATATGATGAGCTTACTTCATTTTGTCAACAATTACTTGAAAAATATGACATGTTAAGAAAAGAAAATAAAATTTGAAAAAGAAATTTGATTGTATGCATAAAGAAAATGATTCTTTTAAAAATAAAATTGCATGTTTAGAAAAAGAAAATGTTTGTTTGAAAAATGAAAATATTTCCTTGATGTCTAAATTGAATAATTTATGTGAAGGAAATATGGTTTTGAAAAATGAAATTATCTTGGTGGAAAAACAAAAAGAAGTTGCTTTTCAAGAAAACAACTCTTTAAAAAGAAAAATATTTGAAAAAGAAAAAGAAAAAGAAAATGTTTCTAAAAAGAAGAAAATTGTTTCACAATCTCACCATGCTTTACATGCCACCATTGATGAAAATGAGATTAATTTTTTGAAAAATAAAATAAATTGTTTGAGCTCAATTTTGAGCACATGTGCATTTAATCATAAAAGATTGGAAACCTTGTTTTCAAAGAAACAAGTTCCACATGTTCATGCACATCATCATCATGCATATGCTTATGTTGCACGTCACGATCACAATCACACTCATAAGCATCCTAAGGTGTACAAGTGTACACATTGTGGCCGCAAAGGCCATTTAGCAAAATTTTGTTATGATAAGATAAATGTTTTAAATTTTGCTAAGAAAAATGTTTGGGTCCCTTATAAGACTAACCCTCAAGGACCCAAAAGAAAATGGGTACCAAAACCCCCACCTTATGTTTTTGATGTAGGTGAGGGCTCTCACAAAACGTGAGAGGGATGGTGCCTTGATGGTGGATGCACATGGACTTGATGGACATATATATCGATGCATCGCTATCAAGGAGTTTTTGGTGGGACAACCACCATGTTTGGAGATTTGGAATAGTTCTTTGGTTTGGTAACTATTTCTAAACTCCTAATTTATTTACATGCTTATTCATTTGTGATATCATATAGCATGTTCATGTTTTATGTGTTTTGTGCTTCATGTGGTAAATACTAGTTTAAATGTAGTTTTTATCAAAACTTGTATTCATACATGTACAAATAGTGAGAACAAATTGATTCATATATGTTTTCTCTTCATGCTCATTGGTACCCACTATATGCACATGCATAGACTAGTTTGATGATTCTCTCATTTACCCTTGTTTTGCCTATTTTCATGTTTTACTTCATGTATATGTAATTTTTATTCAAATCCAATAAATATACATGTATACCCGTGAGTCTCTTGCCTTCATGCAAATACCTTTAATAGACTCTTTTATGTTTGGGATATGTATGCATATTGTTAGATTTAGATAAATCATACATATACCTAGAAGTTTTGTTTTAATGAAAATTAAATTTTTCATGTTTTGTTTGATAAAAATAAAAGATTCATGTTCTTTTTTAGCTTATTGTTTATTTTCATGAAAATGCTATTCACATGATTATTGAACACTCACACTTTATTTGTTTGTCATGACTTTGGTTCATGAACATATTTTGAGCTTTATAGATCGAGTGTCAATTCTTGTGTACTTGGTATGATTCATGAAATACATATGTTTTGGTTTCATGTTTTTAAAGGATCTTTAACTAGTTTTTCAAAAATTAATTTAACTAGTTATTTATTCTTCAATGTCTTATGAGTTATACACATGATCCTATTATTGTTTCAATTGGTATCATTGAATCATTTCAATTGGTATCAATTTGACTCTATTTTTGTATATACTCATATTTTGTTTTCTATATATGTATGTATCAATTTCAATTGATATACTCATTTTTCATACATATATATGATTTGTTTTGTGCTTAAGTTAAATTGATTTACATGTTTAAAGCACAAAGTTGTTTATGATAAGAAAATAAAAATTTTAAGAAAAATCTCAAGATTTGTTTTATTGAGAAAATTCAAAATTTTGTTTTATAAGAAAAATTAAAATATTTTTGAGTTGTATTGCCTATATGCAAGGAGAGCTTAACATCTCTTCTACATATAGATTCATGTTGAGTGTATTGTATATTGAGGAGCTTGACAACTCTTCTTTATGTGATACACGTGTGTAGGGGAGCTTCACATCTCCTCTTATGCATTACATATTATATGTTATGTGAATTAGAGCTTGTCATCCCTCTTTCATGTAATGTATATGTGTAGGGAAGTTACTTTACCGTCTTCCTCTTCATGAATGTATATCGCATATAACCTTTTATTGACTTATTTGTTTACACCCCTTATTGATCTCTTTGTTTATGACAAAAAGGGGGGAGAAAAATTTGTTGATTGTGTTTTTACCCCTTTGTTGATGATTGACAAAAAGGGGGAGAAAGATTTTGGACTTATATGCATGTTTTGTGAAAAAGATTGTTTATGCATATATGTTTTGTTTTGCAAATAGGAGAAAAAGAATTTGATGTGTTTTATGCTTGAGTGCATGTTTTATCTCCATATATTTGCATACATGTTTATGAGCTTTATTGCATATCTATTTGTTTATGTGTTATGCATGAGTTAAGGGGGAGCTTCTTTGAAGCTTTACTTTAATCCATGCATATATAACTTCATGAGTTTTGTCATCATCAAAAAGGGGGAGATTGTTGGCCCGAAGGCCCATCACTCTAGTTTTGATGATGATCAACTCATGTAGTTATAGTACTAATGATCTTGTGTTTAATTAGTAACAGATTTATAATCAAGATCTTAGTAGGTGCATAGCTTCAACAAAGGATTTGAAGTCAAGTTTTGGAGCTAGCACGGTGTTTGGACCAAGTCAAGAAGGCTTCAAGTGAAGACTTCAAGAAGATGAAGACTTGAGTCTAGATTTATTTTTAGAAGATTTTATTTTTAGATAAAATGTAAAGGATAGAATAGTTGGTGGATTGCTCAAGTATCATATACACACACACTCTTGATTTAGTTTGTTTTACAAAAGATTTTCTATTTTAGAAAATACATGTTTGGATTCTGGTTTTCAAGTTTTCATATCTTTTATCCAAAATCATGTTTAGTGCATAATGTCAAAAACATAGATATTTCACCATGTTTGTGTAGTGGATCATATCCATACACACTATGCTTTAAAAATAGTTTAAATATCTTGTTTTTATATTTGGTGAAGTTTTGGAAAACAAGTTTTGGAAAATACTGTTTTTCATTTGAGCCAATATTTTCAAGTTACAAAAATAGTCCAAATCTTTTATAACATGTCTTGATTTTGTGCAAGCATGTTTGTTTATCAAAGTATATTGGTAATACTATTTTTGTAGATTTTTCAATATTTTATGGGATTTTATTTCAATCAAAAAGACCAAGTTTTTAATCCCTTAACATTGTTTCCTGGCTTCAGCCGGTCGACCGGGACGGTCGACCGCAGCTTGAAGTCGGCCGACCATCACGGTCGACCGACGTGCACAGACGTGCACGCCAATTCTGGCAGGTGGCCGGTCGACCGACCCGGTCGACCGTCCAGAGATCTCTGCTCTCTGGAAAGGCCCTGGTCGACCGAGCGGTCGACCAGACAGAGAGACTTGCTCTCTGTATCTGACCTCGGTCGACCGACCGGTCGACCGATGGCTCAACGGTCGCCGGTCGACCGGGCGGTCGACCGTCAGTTCTGTCAGACCCCAACGGCTAGTTTTCTAACCCTATAAATTTGGGGGTTTGGACAATGTTTTTCTCCAAGATTTTTAGTGGACTTTGAGCCAGTTTTTCCCACTTCATTAAAAGAGTTTTCTCCACTAAATTGAGAGCTAATACTTCCAATCAAAAGGGGAGTTTTATCAAGAGTGTTAAAAGAGATTTTCTTGAGTTTTTCCTCCACCATTCTCATCCTTGTTTTTCTCACAAACACTTGAGCAATCCATAGACATATTCATCTTATAGGAGTGTTGTAGTGAGATTGTTTTTAGGTGATCAAAGTGTTGTGATCACCAAAGACTTTTCTTTGTACTTTGAGGAGGCGGACGTGTGTGTCCGCGGTGTTTCGAGTTCGAGTGCGAACTTGTTGTTTGAGGTGCGGCCTCGGCGAGCTTGTGGGCTTGCGGTGTGTACGGACTAGGGAGTCCGAGAGTTGTAGGTGTTGCGGCACCGAGTGATCCGGTGGGATCGATTATAGTGGAAATCCTTCGTGTGTCGAAGGCGGGGATGCAGAGCAAGGGTGCTCGAACCTCGAAACAAATCCCTTGTGTTTGCGATTGCTCACTCTCTCTCTCTCTTTGTCTCTTGTTTATATCTTGCATACTTTATTGTGTTTATCTTTATATGCATGATATACTTGTGTGCTCATATTGTATATGCTTGGGATTGTTTGCTAACACTTGTATTTAACCAAGAGAGCCAACGCGACACCTCAACCCTTATCTAGGGGAATTTAGAGGAGTTAGTCCAGAGCCCTTCACGGGGAATTCGGCAACACTCTTGTGTTATACGTGGTGTTTAGTGTAAGAAGTTTTATTAGGTCATAGTAGTTTTAATTTCGCATTATTTGGCATTTAGTGACCATTAGATTAGCCATCACCTATTCACCCCCCCCTCTAGGTGACTTTACAAACCTCTCTCTGACTCGTTTGCCTATCGAAGTATTGTTAGGGCTCTACAATATCTAAGTTTTATTAGACCTGATATTGCCTTCTCAGTGAATAAGGTCGCTCAGTTCATGCAAGCTCCAACTGATGAGCATTGGAGCACTGTAAAACGGATCTTCCGTTACCTCAAATCTACCATTCAATATTGCCTTTTTCTCTCTCGTCATTCTTCTGTACAACTTACTGCTTCCACTAATGCAGATTGGGCAGGGTCGATCGATGATCAAAAATCCACCAGTGACTATTGTGTCTTTTTTTGTTATAAATCTCATTTCTTGGAGTTTGAAGAAGCAGTGCACTGTGGCACGATCTAGCACTGAGGCAGAGTATAGGGGCTTGGCTAATGGTGCAGCAGTTTGGTTGCAGTCATTACTTCATGAACTTGGAGTTCCGCAATCTCCCCCAATAGTTCTCTGTGACAACCTCGGTATAACATTTCTCTCGGCCAATCCTATCATCACTCACACTCCAAATATGTTGAGATCCACATTCATTTTGTGCGGGACTATGTCGCCAATGGAGTCCTGGATGTTTGGTTTGTGAACACTAAAGACCAACTAGCAGACATCTTTACTAAACCTTTGAGCTCATTAAGGTTTTCTATGCTGAAGAACAAGCGCTCGGTTCTTTCGAACCCGCTTCACTTGTGGAGGGGTGTTAGAGATATCAATGACAACACGTGACTCATGTGAGACATGTGATCTATGTGAAAGAAACTCCTCATGAAATCAACTAGATTCTAAAATCTCTCCATGATTATAGGAACACACGTGACTCATGGGACTCATACACCATGTGTTTTTCATTCTATCTCTCAATCAATGTTTCTTATTGTATCTCCTAAATCTGTATAAACATGTGACCAATATGTGTGTATACACACACACAACCAAGAATCATAACTAGTGGTATCTTGTCATTGCACAAATAAGCATTCTTCTTCTTCTTCTTTTTATCTGGTATAAAAAGTATTTCTCTATATAATATAGACACACCACTGACGTTATTTCTCACTTGTTATTCATTCTCATCTACCTTGTGCTTGTGGGGTTCTGTCGGTGGAGACATACCTTGAGAGGATCACAACACACCTTGAGAGAATTAAGATGTCTATCAGTGAAGACTTTGAGAGTATATGTAACAAATATTGTGATAAAGATGCAAGTACATCTCTTGGATTCTCTGTGGAGAAATTTCTTATCTTCTTAGTTTATTAAAAAAAAAATTCCATATATCTATTTGCAAATATGTTATATTGATAGTTTGACTGTTATTAGCGTTGTTATACATATTTTGGTAGCATGTGTGAACAAGATTTTTTGTTCATTGTACTTTTCTCTTATATGTTGAGAGAAATGTTTCTTTCATAGATAAATTCTTTAATCATATCAATGAGAATAAAGGAGTCAAAAATCACTTGCATTAACCTAAATGGCTCATCTGCAAACTGTGCCAATAATTTGAGAATCTGTCCTCACATCACCACCTCACTAAAGACAGGCACAAGGAGATTCAGATCACAAATGAAAATTGCAGGCAAAGCAAAAGTAGAGAGTGAGGAATTGAACTTCAAAAGAATTCAAATGCCACATCAAAAAGTCTCTCTGTGTACTCTGAGAAAGACATATATGAGTGTGGATTTCCCCCAGTAATCTTATTAGCCCTGACAGTTTTCTGATTAAGGGTATGCTCGGTTATCGTAATTGGCTGTAATTCGTAAGTCGTAATCGGTAAATTTTTTTACAGTTGTAAATGAGTTACACGCACGTAAGTTTTACGGTGTTTGGTTGGTAATATAAAATTGTAAGTAAGAAAGTGTACTGTGTTTTACAGTATTTGATTGTCGTAATGTGTAAATCGTAAGTAAAAAAGTTGGCCACAAAATTAGCTATTTGGTGATTTAAATTTTTTAATATTGCAAATAAATACTAGGAATGCTAAATATTAAAAAAATAATATTAACATAAAAAATAATATAAATTTGTATGACCACAAAATTAACTGTAAGTGAGTGATAATTGAGCTGCATAAATCTTTTATGAATTACAGTCCAAACAAACACCGTAGTTATAATTGAGCTGTAAGTCATTTATGAATTACAGCCTTTTACATTCAAACAAACAACCCCTAAAAGAAAAATACAGATATGAGTACTTCCACGTAGGCGACACAAGCTCCAAGAATTATTGATGGGAATAAAGTGTGATGAAGAATAAAGAAACCAGTAGACATCTCCACCGACATAAATATATCACTTGCAAAGATATAAGATAAATAAGTGGAAAGGGTTCCAGTAATTTGAGAATCTGTGTCTCATCTTCGTCACCTCAGTGAAGACGAGCAAAAGGGGATTCCGATCGCCAACCAAAAATTGCATCCATAACACAAGAATTTGCATTCCTGGTCAAAAAATTTCACATGCTAACGAAAATGACTGGTTCAGAAACAGATTCTTGCTTTGTGTTTTGTATTGTTTGCTTTTGGTTCCCTTTTGGGTTCTTCACAATTTTCCGTTTATGATCCCTTTTTCTTCAATTTAGATGTTTTTTTTTTTATTCTTGCATTGACATGTTTGGTTCCGATGGCAATTGTATATCTCTGTTTCTTGTTGGAACTAATTAATTTTGCATCTCACTCGGTTTTGCAATTCATTTCTAATTTGCTTGTGATTTTTACAGTTTTCATTTTGAATTCACACTTTAGAAATTCTTAGAATATAAAACACTAAACTCTCTGTTCATCATGGAGCATGAGTTTGCCTCTTTTTAGTTATCAACGTCTCTTGCTTTGTTTGGTCATTGGAGGTTGTAGTGGTCAAAATTTCACCCTCATCAGGATGATACCATGTCTCAGCTATCAAGAACTTCCTCTGAGAAGTCCACAACTCTGTGAGTCCAACCCGGAATCTCCGCCACATCCAACTTCATCGGAGTCAGCCTTTGCCACATCCGATCTTCCCGAAGTCTTCTTCCGTCCTGAAGACCCTTCCATCCTGAAGCCGCCTTCCACCACTTAAAGGTCTTTATCTTCCTGAGGTCTTTTCTGTTCCAAAAGTCTTTGACTCTGGGTCAGAAACTCTAACAACAGATCGTTCAAGATCTCCGCAGACACTCAAGCAAAACTTTCCTCCCAACGTTCATAACGCGCAACAACTTCCTCCCCACGTTTACAATGTGTAACGTCCCAATCAGTGCGGGTAGTTATAGACAGTGGTAGATTTTCTGACAAGCAATCCCACAGCCAGTGCCAATAATCACAGTCGTTACAACAAATTCAGCACGTGAAGATCATGCAGTTACAACATCGCTACAATTCTGCCTCCACGATTGACATCCTTGTCAAGTATATATGATCTTTTTTTCTTCTAGGAGGAGGGGATCACTTTTCTAATTCTCAAAGCATACACACATACACTCAATTAGAGACACATTAGCAGTTTCTCTCTGATAGTCTTCTACCACGAACACACTGCAATTTTCCTCTCATGGTCCATTCCCTCCACTACACTGGTAGTTTTCCTCTATCAGTTCTCCTTATCATTTCACCGACTAATTCTCATGTCCGAGGGTCTTAAGCGGGCACCACACCGTTACTCCTAATCTAAAAGGTGTCTCTTTCTCCATGTGCTCTGACAGGTAACATCCCCGGGGAGCGCCAAACGTTGCTTGTTGTGGATCGATCCATGGTAAGCCAGTTTTTATCCACCACAAACTGGTGCTTTCATTGAGATCCTGAGTCTACATTCGAGGTCTCCCACTTTTTCAACCCAAAGCCTTCCCCAAAAGGTCTCTTTTCTAGTGCCAATGGCCCGAGAAAGCAAACTGTCACCCACAATAGTATCCCATCAAAGGGCTAAGCCAACAGTACCGTCGGGGACACGATCCCCCCTTGTCGATGACCAACAGCGTGCTATTGATGACATTGACTCCTCCTCACCCTAGGGGGAGCTGCCAACGTACAACCATCGTTGTTATTCGAAGGCCAGATCCTTCAGATACTTGCTGACATGAAAAAAAAAAGATGAAAGAGTAGCAGATCTGATCAAATCACAACCGAGAGCAAGCCGCTTTGACCATGAGAATGCCGATCGTGAACAGGAGGCATTGAAGCGTCACAACAATCAGTTCCTGGCGCAGATCACCAGCCTCCAGAGAACTCAGGAGCAGGCCCAGCCGAAAAGTGAGCCCGGAGTCAGAGGGCCTTGCATTTGGATGCCGGAGTATGAGATTTGAACCGTGTAGAGTTGAACCCAAAAATAAATGTTTATTTTGTAGTGTGTGTGTATTGATCCAGTGAGAAAGGTAGCTTAGGTGAGAAAATAAGAAGGGAGCACATGAGCCGTAAGATTTTCTTTTGGGTGGTTAAAATTAGTTTTTGGGTTGGTTAAGTTAGTTTTGGGTTGATTAATTTAGTTTTTGGGTTTTTATTTTATTTCCTCCAAATCTAATCTCAGCCACCCAAAAAATATATATATGAAGTTTCCAATGCTCCTTTCTCATCTTCTTACGTAAGCTAGATTACCGAATCATCACTACACACACCGGTTTTCGCTGGAGCTTCGTGTGAACTCCACGACCGGTCACCCTATGGATGATCCGAACTGTTCATCTTGATCTATATACTCAAATTAGACTACCAATAAAAAATCACGCGATTTGAAGCATTTATACTCATGCATTAAGCGGTTACAAAAAATAAATTAATATTAGCCGTAGAATAAAAATGTCATTTGATTCATGAGTAAAAAAGCTCGGAATTGCGTGATTTTTCATTGGTAGCCTAAACAGAATAGGAGATCAAGATGAACAGTTCCGATCATCTATGGGAGGGCTGGTTGTGGAGTTTGCACGAAGCTCCGGTGAGAACTGGTTCTCACTCGAATATATGTATAAATATGTGGGGGGGGAGGGGGGTTACTGTATCTCAGCCGACAGCTAAGAGAGTTTCTCAGCTGGCATGACGTGGCTTCATATTTGCCGCAGAGAAGTCAAAAATTTAGGTGGTAAAAGAAGACCCTCAACCACTTTTTGTTGCCCAATGACTAAAATACCCTCACTTTCACTTTTAACCTGGCTACAACTGTTCCTCCATTAAAAAAATTACAGATCTGAAAATTTTTAGTTTTTTCAAACAAAATAATTACAGATCTTGATTACTAAATTTTAGAAAAATAAATTAAAAGAATGCAACAATGGTCGCATTAATGTTCAAGCTTTTTTTTTAAAGATGTTTTAATCACAATAAAAATCTATTACTGCGACTTGAAACAATTTATTTTATTTTTTTTTTTTTTTTTTCTGAAACTACAATCGAAGTTGCAGTTTCTGAAAAGAAAAATTTGGATTTAAATTTTTTAATATCATTTTCACTTTTTAGATTTATTTTTATTTTATATTGCGACCTTTGGTCGCAGTGTTGCAACTTTTTTTATTTTTTCGATTAGGGGTCGCAGTATTTTTTTGACCTTGCTAAGCTAAATAGGATACTGCGACCGTGGTCGCAGTCTTATGAAATAAGAGTCGCAGTCAATTGAAGCAGTAATAATAATCTCGTAAGTTAATTAATTAAGATGATTAGAAGATTGCGACTTCAGTCGCAGTCTTATGTAACAGTATTCTCTTTGAGAATGTTTTGTTTAATAACAATGCGACCTTGGTTATAATATTTATTATTAAATAATCTAAATAGAATACTGCGACCATGGTCGCATTCTTATGAAACAAGTGACATAGTCAATTGAAGCAGTGAACAAGGTATCAAAAGTTAAGTAATTAAGATGATTAGAAGACTGCGACCGAAAACTGCGACATTAAGCGCAGTCTTATGTAATAGCAGTCTTTTTGAAAAGTTTTGTTTGATAACACTGCGACCTTGGTCGCAGTATTTTATAACTTATTTTCATTTTTACGATCAAGGTCACAGTCTTTTTATTAATAAATTTTAATTGGACTGCGACTTTTGGTCGCATTCATAATAATAAATTGTCAGATAAAATTGAATTCTGTGATTATAATCGTAGTATGAAATTTTATTTTTAAACCATATGTTTTACAAGACAACGACCAAGATCTGACAACGTGAGAAGAGATAGAGAGATAGACATATAAAAGGGGAGAAAAAAATAATAATAAAGAATATAAAACTAATATATTATTCCAAAAAAAGACAAACGATAGGGGTCTTTAGTAATTTCAATTATTTTCAAAAGCGGGACGTCATTTTAGATTGTCGAATTATGTGGCTCATAATGTGCCACGTTACCGCAAACTGAGAGGGACTCTCAGCTGTCACTTCAAAATGGTCGCAAACTTACTGCAAAATGATCGCAATCTACTGTAACATGATCACAGTCTTTAAAAAATCATATATTTTCAGTATATTTAGGACTGCGACCATGGTAGCATTCCTCAGAAAAAGACTGCGACCATGGTAGCACTGCGACTTAATCACAATACTCATATAAAACTACGACCATAATACTGCACCCAAAATTGTGGTTAAAATTCAGCCACGTTGCGCCAGCTGAGAGAGTTCTCTTAGCTGGTGGCTGAAACAGATCCCCCCTCTCTCTCAGAGAGAGAGAGAGAGAGAGAGACTGTACTTGTAGAAAAACATGTACAAAACTGTTTGTTCAAAAATGTTTCAACGTTTCAGGCTCTATCAATAAGAGGGAGGTTGCATAACGCAAGTTACGCAACCATCTCTTGTAGATTCCTGCTGCCTAGAGTGAATTTGTACAAGTATCTGGCCTCAATGGAAGCTGCGAATTCGATTTGTGAATTGTATCAGCCCAGCTGATGCTCATTAGTTCATCATTGGTTGATAATTTATCAGAACAGATGTTTGTCAACATTGAATTGGCTTCAATGATTCTTCTGGCTTCTGTACATACAAGCATTTGGTGACATGGTGGAGCCAAGCTTCATTTCAGATGTTGGGTTCATAAGATTGTCTAGAGAAAAGTTTCAAACTTAGTGAGAGAATTTTTCAGAGCTGAATCACTACACATACACATGTGATTAAGAAAAGGAAACAAAACCACTTACAACTCATTTGTAGCAAAACAGAAATTTTACACAAACTTACTGTACTGAGATCACTGAATGCTAGTGAAACCAGAAAAGCCTTGGCCTTCTATGATTTCACATCTCCAATCAATACCTTAATGAGTGGCAGTTCCTTAGCCCTTGCAAGCGACAAAAACAAATCAGTCACAATTTGGCAACAACTAAGATCTCACTAGTTGATTATCTGTAACATCTACCCCTTAAATAAAGGGGTTTTCCAAAACCAAAATCCAACTGGTTTCCCAAAATCAAAAATCTGAGCTTCAAAACACAGTAACATCTGCCCTTTAAATAAACATAACATTGTAAATGGACACTTGTTGTCAATGTAGGTCCCTGAAAGTTAAATGTGATTAATTGAACCAGCAGTGCATCCACTCGTGGATGGCAACCATATAATGGTAAGAGAGACAGAAGATAAAGGATGCTTTGAACTCAATTATACTTCCATTGCAAAAGAGATAATTGCATTTTTACAGCATATTTTGAGAATATTCATCCCAAAGAGACAAAAGAAACTACCCAACCAAACAATCTTTATACAAACAAAATTATGGAAAGAAACTGTCGAGATGAGACCTTCAATGGGGAGTTTTAATGCCAGGTCCAATACTTTTCCAGAAACGGGTCCCACCCCTTGCCAGGCCTCTTTTCCCTTTCCGGTTTTAACATTACCAAAACTTATTACTCTTAAGCTCTCCTAATAACACATAATCTTGGTCAAGCTTAAAATCCCATTAATTAAGGTCCTCAAAATATACCATATATTCAGATTCAAAATCTATCAGCACCAACATTTTGGCTCCAGTTACCCAACACAGTGGTGGCTTAAACAATAAAACTTTCCTGATTTTTCAAATTACAATCCAGTTCAATAATCTCGTTAGTGTTATTAATGTATAGCATTATGTGCACGATGAAGGCGCACTTCGTATTATCAAAAAATTATAGTCTTAATTAGCTTGGGTTATATCAAAATGGCACCATGGATAAAGATCCCATTTTGAATCAATGAGGGCATCTAGACCTTAAATAAAAAAAATCCATAAAAAATGACAAAAAGAGCTTCGAGAAAGGCGAGGAGATCATCTAATATATGGATCGGGTCGCTAAACCTACATTCAGTAATTACAAAACTGTCATCATCGTGTTTCGGAGTCGGGTCCAAACTCGTCACCAGAACCGATTCGGATCCTCACCTATTTAGACCCTCTCAAGTTTGAACTAGGCACGCGTACTACAAAAATTAAGCATTTTTTTGTAAATTTGAATCATCAAACTAGAATACCGCATTTGACGGTGGGAAACCGAGCGATGACAACAAGAGAGGCGATGACTGGGTTGAAAGAGAAATAGGAGGCGGCTAGAGGAAGAGGGGCGCCTGGAGGGGAGAAGAGGCGGCTGCGGTTGGAGGAAGGAGGAAGTTGTAGAGAAGGAGGGGAGAGGAGGCGGCGGCTAGAGCGACGCCTCTCTTTGTCACGCAGACGAAGACATGCAGATGGATGGAGGACGGACAACTTTTGTGAAGGAGTCACGAAAGAAAACCTCGTTTCACTCAATTTGATAATAATTCCTCAGCACATACGTAGTAGTCCATGATCTATTGGATTATTGATCCATGGGCAACAAACTTAGAACTCTTGTTGCTAAATGAAACAGAGGAGGTGGTGAAGAGCAATGTTGTCGAAAGCAAAATCTGGAGCGAAGGGGCAAGTTAGGCTTAGCCTTTGTGGGGCTTTAGCGACAAAAACACTAGGTATTTTTTGAGGAAATAAAACTAGTAGAAAGAAACGGGAGGGAAAAAAAAAAAAACTGTTTAAGAATTTTATACCTAATGAAGAAATTAAGAAATTAATATTAAAATCTTAATGATAACAATAAAAACCAAATAATAAAAGGATACATAGTAAAATTTTCTAAATCTCGAAATAAAAACGACCCAAACCCACACATTTAACGATGAGCCAGGCTCACAGTGGGCTCAGACATCTCAGAATCGACCCTTCTTACTGCAACAATCAGCGAGCTACATTTGCTGGTGAAGTTCGCCGTCGCGCTCAAGGAGATGAACAGCGGCAAGATCTCTCTATTCTTACGCTGCTGCCAGTTCTCTTGGTTTTAGCTTTAACTTCAATTTTTCTA
Organism: Agave tequilana; assembly: GCA_038442645.1. NCBI lineage: Eukaryota > Viridiplantae > Streptophyta > Magnoliopsida > Asparagales > Asparagaceae > Agave > Agave tequilana. Next base: position 36,256 of record JAVJIF010025399.1, on the reverse strand, counting down.
CTCTCTATCGCACAGCTTGCACCGAGCTTCCTGGCCTAATTCAACTTCCAACGCATGCAATATTTGCGTTTACCCTGTCGATAGTAATCAAATCAAATGACTCGTGCACTTGATCAAGTTTGTACGCAGATTGCTCCAGATCAAGCCTCAGATTGTCATCCAACCATCATGCGAAAGATCTTTCGCAGTCAAATACCAACATCAGATGCATGAATATACATCAGCAATCAGTGCTTAGGGTTCGCCTCAGCTTTGCAACAGATACACTGACCCCCCGATTAAGCAGATTTTTGGAGGCGAGAAACATACCAAATTGGCCAACTATATGCTATAAGAATAACAATATTAACTATAGTAACCGAAGTACAAAACCTTTCGGATGAAGCATAATAGTCTTCTTACTCTTTGACAAACCAAAAAGGCCTATAATGTGTGTGTGTGTGTGTGTGTGTGTGTGTAAAAAGAGGACAATTTCATTTCCTAGAGCTAACAAGATAGCCCTGTTATTGGCAATGCATTTTAACCAAACTCCAGCAACGCAGACCCGAAAAAGCTCCAAAAACTGAACAGTGATCACACCACTGAGGGAATAGGCCGCATAAAAAATAAAAAAAATACGAGGTGATTTCCATCAACACCATCAAGATGACCACAGGCAACGTGCCGCATGCTGCAATCAATCAATCGCCGTTTCTCTGCACACACGAATTCGGGTGTTATCAAATGTTTAAAGAAACCAACTAGCAACAAAACTACAAACACATTACATCAGATTATAGAGAAAATGACTGCCAAATGCCCATAGAGAATCAAACTAAAGCAGTAGACTTGAACTAACGAGGATGGGTGTGTCATTTGTTGGTTCACAATCATGAAAATTTGGCTACAAGGTTGTTGATCATGCCCAGAGCATAGTGGAGAAAAGTACAAATAAAAAAAAAAGGAAAGAAACATAACCTTTCAAAGTTGCCAAGATTAAAGATGGAATATGGTGACGGACAAGAAAGGCGCCCAAAGAGGTGACTGGGAAACACTGTTACTGAGACACATCTACTTTTATAGAAATTCGTATGAGCAAGTGCAAAAATATATATAAATGAACGGTCAGATGCCTGAATTCCCACATAGCCTCCATTGTTAAATAAAATTACTAAACATCAATGTTATATTGGACTGAACTCTGAACTTTGACATAAAACATGTAGAACACTGCAATCAAACAGTGATATGTCAATAGAGTCATCAAGATTTAGAGTCTGACACAGATGTCATGGAAACCTGAACTTTCACGAAACAAGGTGACTCTCTATAGGTACAACTTAAGCATGCAAGCTTCCTTGGATGACTAGCAGTATCCCGTATTGCAGGTTTTTGTTTCTTTCTTACTACTACAGAGTATTCACAACATTATGCATCAAGTAAGCTTTCAAAGTAAGACGTATTAAACTCGGAGATTTTACTAAATTTTACACCTATACTAAATCTTAATCATAAGTATTTTCCGGAAGTGTATTGAAAACCACAGTTAGATCAAAATTTACATCAAGTAATGCTTCAGGACGTGTGACGGAGACTGTACTTGTTCTTATGAGAATCAGAGAGCAAATGAAAAAAATTAAAATCGTCTCTCATGACTTATATACATTATACACAGACAGTAATGTAATGATTAGCCAGATGACCACTAATTTAAAAACTGTATAATAGTAGCTACTTGATTCTGTAAACATGAAACCAAAACTAAACATATTAGAAGAAAATGACGGCCTTTCAAATTTGTACAGCCACAGTAAAGAATTTGACTGATTCTCACTGCTAATTTGTTCAGATAAAAAATGATATGTTCATGATATCTGACACTAAAAATGTTGTCATATTTCACAGGATATTTCTGCAGTTAAATCCAATAAAACTTCTTATTTCATCAGCCCAACTATTTTTTCATGGGGTTTGTTATTTTAAGAACACATTGAATACTAAAGAGCAAAACAAGTTGGTACCTGGGACCTTGATATAAATGGTTTATACATTGTGCCCAAGAACACAAAGCAAGCAAATTTTCTCAATGACATACCTTTGTACGTTTTGGACTTGGCGCTTCAGGTGGGTCACGTTGATGCTGGGAGCTACTCGAACCACTCAAATGCTCCCTTTCAACCTGTTTAAATTAGTCATCAATGTAAGAAATGATTATGCTTCTGAAACATCAGCTTTGAAGAAATGGAAGAAAAATATTAACTTTGGCTTGCGATAAAGTATACTTTCTTACTTGCGCAGTTGAAGAGCTAGTATTAGTTGACGACGCTCCATTTTCTCTGCCTGGAGTGATCAATGGCATGAGCTGCCGCAGAACATTTGAGACGAATGCTCCTTGTTCGCTGCCAGCATCATTGGATTCAGAACCTCTAGTTGTGTCATCATCAGCTTGAGCTCCACTCTCACTGTTATTATTTGGACTAGGCTGGTTTGAAACAAATACAGCTGAAAACCCTGAACATATTGACCATTTAATCAATTTATTGGTAAATCTATGCATTTTGCAGGATAGATGATAAAACTGCAGGAAAATTACAAGAAGATTAAATTTTCATGTGCATTTTAGCAGGAGTGCTCAATTTATGTTAACAATCATGAAAGACAACCTACAAGTGTCATGTTAATATAAATCTCACTCTGTCAACTAGTGTGTAGGAGGGGGCTACACAGAATAAATCTATGAACAGAAACAGTTATCAAAACCATATGGATTTTTTAAATTTTAGTTTTAGAAGATGTTGATGCAATTCCAGCAGTCAATTACCAAAAAATAAGAACAAACCCCCAGAACAGTCATCAAATATTACATACATACTGACCTTGATATGCAGCAGACTCATTTGCTTGAGGACTCAGCCCGGAAACAAAGGGAACAGTATTTGCAGGAAAATGACTGTTATCTCTAACAGCATCACTTCTGTTAGAATCTAAATTCTCTCTTGTGCAGGGGATTGATGAACTGGTTGCCAATCAACTTCAGAAGAACTCTGATGGGGCTGACTGGATGCTTGAGCTCCTCTCGCATCACTAGCATTACCAGCACTCGTCTGTCGAACTCTGGCTAGCAGAGGATAGAACAACCGAACTGAGCTCGCAGCTGAATCAGACGGTAATGGGTTGACTCCAGAAGGCACTGCAACCACTGCTGTTCTTAGTGGAACCACTCGTACTCCAGAATCTCCACCTGAGAATGCTTGATGAACTGTTGTGGTTGCACCAGAGGGATTCCTTGCTGGGTCTGTTTGCTCCTGCTGTTGCTGTGAAGCAGCTGGTTCATTTGCATTGGTAGCGGCAACAGGAACTGGACGGCCTACTGTTGCAGGAAAGGAAAGCATTGTCAGTTTACAAGCAGCCAAGGGAACAAACAATTGTCAAGAAACTAAAATGTGAAAGAAATGTACAATACCTGTACGAATTCGGATTTCAATATTCCTAGGAACAAATGTAGCATCAGGTGGTTCACCTTCTAGGCCATGACCAGAATTTATAGTTCCCATGCTTCCACCCGTATTAGGTTCCGAAGAAAAAGGAACAGCCTGAAGGGGGCGAGAATAAGATGATGTATGAAAAAAAACAGAGAGTGATTTTCAGTTCAAATTAGAAACTATATAACCTGAACCATCAAAGGATTTGGCCCAGTTGCAGATATGAAATTTGCTGGTCCAGCATTAACTACAGCTTCAGTCTGCATATATGGATCGTTATTCACATTTAGCGACAGTTTGGGATACAATGAAGAGAGATACCAGCAGTTTCATGAAACTTACAGGACTTTGACCCATTCGCAACGTCATGGTTGTGCGACCTAGCTCCAGTAACAATGAACCCAAGTTTCGAATAAGAACTCCAGATCTCATTGCACTGGATTGGATCATCATACGTGCTGTGGGATCAGTTATGCTTGAGTGATCTCCCAGTTGTCTTGCAAGTTGCTGTATAAATAATAAAATAATGTCAAGAGCGCTCTATGCATGCAATAGGTACTGGTAGAACCAAAAAAAGAATGAAGGTGACTGCAAAATGTCTTGAGAAATTGCAGCTGTGCCTAACTACTACAACACTTGCGGATATGATTTACAACATATATTAAATAAAGAGAGTATATATGTGCTACCACTTTTGGCATAGTCATAGAATCATCAGAGTCACTCAAAACTCAAAAGAATAGAAGTTTAATTGATTGCATCGATATGTAAGAACATAGATGTCCAAATAGTGACACACTTGCTTCAATTATTATAAACAAAATTAAATTGAGAATTTTTCAAGAAAAATAAATTGAAATTAGGGGTGTCTTGTGGGGTAAATTCAACCACTAAATGTGTCTGTTTCTGGGTGAATGTTTTTTTTGTGTGTGTGTTTGTGGTGTTTGTGTTTGTTGTTGTCGTTGTTTTAAGGTTGTGTGTGTGTGTGTGTGCGCGCACACTTTTTTTCCTTTCTTTTCTTTCTATTTCGTTTTTTTTGGTGGGGGGGGGGGTGTTGAGTAGCAAGATAGGATTAATTATACAAGCATAGTATTGGTGCATGTATCTATGTGCATGCATGTGTTGACCATTGGCTCAATACAAGGACTATAATCAGCATAAGATTAGAGCTTGTTTTTAGGGACACATCTATTAGCGCGTGTGTCAGCACGCTAAAGGGAAAAAATCAATTGGACATACGTTAGAGGAGACTGGGATATATACAACACCACCACCTAAGCCATTTGTCCCAAGTATTTGGGGTAGGCTACATGAACCAAAAGAGAATTACGCCGGATCGGGAACATGGATCAGCTTTTTTCACTCATTCCTATCGAGCAATATACTTTCACTAACACCTTTAGCCACTATATCTTGTCGTATTACCTCCATCCATGTTTTCTTCGGTCTCCCCTGTGCTCTTTTAACTTGCCCTAAATTGATACGCTCTACTCACCGGACTGACGCATCTGTAAGTCTCCGTCGCACATGATCAAACCATCGTAAGCGATTTGCTCTCATCTTCTCTTCTATAGAGGTTACACGTATCTTAGTACGAATATTCTCATTTCTCACCTTATCTCTCCGCGTGTTACCACACATCCAACGAAGCATGCGCATCTCTACTACACTCATTTTATGAGCATGATGTCTCTTTATAGTCCAACATTCTGTGTCATATAACAAAGCTGGCCTAATAGCAGTCCGATAAAACTTTTCCTTCAGCCATAACGGGGTGTTACGATCACATAAAACTCCTGTTGCACTCCTCCATTTTAATCAGCCGGCTTGAATCCTATAGTTGACATCATTATCGATCTCCCCATCCTTTTGGATAATAAAACTCAAGTACTTAAAATGACTGCTCATCGGTATTTCTTGTCCATCTAATCTCACAATACTATAATCTCGGATTCCCTATTTACTGAATTTACACTCTATATACTCTGTTTTGGCCCGACTTAATCTAAAACCTCGAGATTCTACAATTTGCCTCCATAACTCTAATTTGGCATTTACCCCAGCTCTCGTCTCATCGACTAGGACAATATCATCAACAAATAGCATACACCACCGTATCTCATCCTGAATAGCTCTAGTAAGCATTGTTCTAAAAATCAGATTAATCGGCCGATTAATCATATTCAGTGGCAGCCCGCTTAATATACATTAATCGCTCTGATTATGCGCTCGAGCAATTAATCGGGTCCAAAACGATTAATCTCCAATTAATCCCCGATTAATGCGCGATTAATCCGATTAATCCCCTATTAATCTGATTAATCCCGATTAATCATTTATGTATTCATATGTTTTTTATTTGAAAAACTTATCACTTTGTGTGTGTTGGATCGCTAAGTAGTTTATGTTGTGATGTTGATGATTTGATAATGATTTTTTTATTAAATAGTAGATGAACTGTTATTTATTAAATAGTAGATGAATTATGATATTTTATTATTTTATATTTTGCATAAAGTGATACTTATGTTTTTATTATTTTTATTATTTTTCTAATTAACTTATTTAGCAATCTTTCTCCATCATTCTTTAAAGTTCATTATTTTGATTGATAAATTGACTAATTTTTTATTTATCTTATTTTGCATGTAAGTTCTTTGATTTCAGTGTTCTAAATATCCCCGATATAGCCCCGATATTGCGCTGATATTGCGTTTACGGCACCTAACCGCAATGATTTGGCACATCCAAACCGATATAGCGTTTTTCATCCAAAATCGCCAATAAATAGGCATGGATCCGATATATCGGCCGCAATTTCGGCGATTTTGGACCCGACATAGCGTTTTACATCCAATTTCTAGGTTAGGTATTTGGGTAATTCGAGTGATGTGGCAATATGGCATTTTTGAAGATTCTACACTTGGGTAGTGATTATGGATTCATAGGCTTAATGCAAGTTATCGAGTTAAGTATATCTTAAACATATAAGTATGATGTTTTATGTAGATTTATATAATTTATGCATTTGTTGTCTTATTGAGATGCGATTTAAGACAAGAAGATATGTATATTTACAGTCCGATTTTGACATCCGATTTTTGAAAATATCCCCGATATATCCCCATCTGCAATAAATTTTTCCGGCCGATGTAGTCATTGTGGCCGCCATTTAGAACACTGTTTGATTTATATTTATGTTGCAAAATTTGAAATCTTGGATGACTAATGTGAAGAGATAAGTTCTTTTACTTCTTTCTTTTTTTATTTATTCATATTGTCTTTGTTCATCATGGTTTATAAATTCACATCTAGATATTGTCTTGTATAATATTTAGGTATTTTCAATAATTAACTGTATATATTCATATGTAGTTGTGTATAAATATAATTAAATATATTAATATTTTCAAAAACGATTAATCCCCGATTAATCTCCGATTAATCTGATTAATCATTATTCAGTGTTGGAATTCACGAATAATGAAACTGATTTTTAGAACACTGCTAGCAAGCTCATCCATCACTGTGGCAAATAAGAATGGACTCAATGCAGATCCTTGATGCAATCCAATTATGATAGAAAATCACTTGTTATGCCTCCACAAGTTCTGACATTTGCCACTACTCCATTATACATATCCTTGAAAATGTCAATATATCTGATGGGAACTCCCTTTTTCATCAATGTCTACCATAATACCTCTCTTGGCACCTTATCATAAGCTTTTTCTAAATCAATAAAAACCATATGCAAATTTCTCTTCCTCTCTCGAAATCGCTTTATAAGTTGACGAAGCAAATGAATAGCCTCTGTCGTCGATCGCCCCGGCATAAACCCAAACTGGTTCTGTAATATTGTAACATTCTGCCTTAACCTGTGTTCAATTATCCTTTCCCAGAGCTTCATGGATATATGATGTCTCATATTGATTTAAAAAGCCTCTCTCTCATTCCAAGAATTATTTCTCAACCTGTTCTTTCTAATACCAGTCCAACTACAAATATATTAAATTAAAGGATAAATTACAATAAACTATCATGAACGCTAAGCTACTACAATAAACTACAGTGAACTTTTCTATCATTTTTACACCCATGAGCTTTTACTTTTTGCAAATAACTAAAATTAAAAACAAACGTTAACAACATTTTGGAATTACAATTTACCTTTTTATCATTTCTAAATTCTACTAGACAATAATATTACGTTTATAGGTCTTTTCGCAAAAAGATAAAAAAAAACACCATCTACTATTACCACAAAAAACTAATTTATGCCTTTTGCAGAATTCCACATCTTCTTCATCCACCTTCCAACAAGCCTTAACCCAATTGTTGAAAACCTAATCCAATATGCTGTCATCTTCTCCCCCCTCTATCATTTTTCTATCAGTACCCGATATCATAAGGTTGTCCTGGATTCCAAATCTTTTTCCAATCGTTTTAACCAATTCAAAGTCTTTCAAAGCCAGTGATGATGGAATCTTCTTAACATATTTTGATCAAATCCTCTTCACTGATTTCTATTCATATTGATTTCTAAATGAAAATGTATCAAGGATTTTATTTTTTCCAGATTCCTTTATCCCATATGAAATGTTGGATTCAAACAGTATTCTTCTAGTTCATTCCATGCTTCCCTCGATCTCTGATTTTTCTTTCACAAAAAATGCATTTTATATCCTTTGGATTAGGGTCTGGGTTGTCATAGGGGCTGCTTGTTTCGCGTAAATGGCCGTAATTCGTAAATGACTTACAACTCAGTTACAACGGCGGCGTTTGTTTGGACCGTAATTCGTAAAAGACTTACGCAATTCAACTGTCACTCACTTGCAACCCAATTACCACTCACTTACAGAGTAGTTACAGTTAATTTTGTGATCATGCAAATTTGTATTAATTTATTATATTAATATTAAAATATTTAATATTTAGCATTTTTAATATTTATTTGCAATATTAAAACTTTTTAAATCACCAAATAATTAATTTTGTGATCAACTTTTTCACTTACGACTTACACATTACGACAACCAAACATCGTAAAATACAATACACTTTCCCACTTATAACTTTATATTACCAATCAAACACCGTAAAATTTACATGCATGTAATTCATTACAACTGTAAAAAACTTTACCAATTACGACTTACGAATTACGACCAATTACGACAACCAAACAGACCATGGTAATTGACTTGGGCTTCTTTGGTTGCAAGGAAGTGGGCGGAAGTAAGGAAATGGGGAAGTATAATTGCTTACTTCCCTATCTATCCAAACACCGGAAAAAAAAATATAAGAAAACCCTTTTTCTTTTCTCTTTTCTCTTTTCTCTTTTACACAACCATTTCCTCACTTCCAGAGTGCTACAGTTAATTTTGTGGACATGTAAATCTCATTTGTAGCAAGTTGTAGCACAAAATAGTTAATTTTTTGATCATGTAAATCTCATTTGCATTCTAATTACAATCCATTTTTTATTTTTCTTAATTAATTTTATTTTAATATTATTTTGCGGTCAACTTTGTGATCAACTTTTCACTTCCACTTCCACATTACCATCCAAACACTGGAAAAGGCATAACATTTTTCGAACCATACTTTCCAACAATATCCAAATACCGGAAAACTTACTAACCAATCCCAAGTTCCAAAGGGAACTATTACCACTTCCTCACTTCTTTACTTCCTCACTTCCACCTTTAACCAAACAGGCCCTTAGGCTTGAATACAGAAATACATTAAGAAAGAGAGAGAAATAGAGAGAGTGAAGACTAAAGAAGAGGGAAGTGAATTTGGATAGTATAGGTGGTTGGATTAGGATTTGGGGAGGTGAGGGAGGAAAATGGAGAAGAAGAAGAAGAAGAAAATTTTAAGTGAAAATAAATTATTTTACCATAATGCTACATTAAATAACATTTGCTTTTTTGAAAAATTAGTGTCCATCGTGATATGAAAAGAAAGTATTCATTATAATTCTATATTTAATAACAATTGGTTTAAAAAATTTTAATGTTGACAATCATGGACGCATATTCATGACAAGGGCGCAACATGATCCAACACACTGACATGACTCGTTTTCAAAAAGTAGGATAGGCACGACATGGATAGGACAAAAATTATGTGCATGTACTTTAGTGTATGTGGGATCACACAATACACAATGCACTGATAAGAATGTGGAATACATGTATGAAGATACAGGTATGTGAATACATTGTCGGTCCACGCAATTTGAATACGTCGGGGGTCCACACAATAAAATTGTACTTAAGTAAATGTTAATGCTCATTATCTATAGCATGAACCTGTAAGGCTACAACAGCTAAAACAGACCATTGTCTCGAACATTGTAAAACAATTTTCGAGTAATATAAATTAGTAATCATTATAACATCTTATTTACAAAACTTGATAAATTATATAAATGCAATACGTCTACAAATATTAATCCTGTAAAACCATCATTCAAACATTACAGATTAATTTCTAACTTGCAACTTTAATTCTTGAATGCATAGATAGCATCTCTATGCATCTAGGATATGTTGCAAACTTTAGGAGACATCAAAAGTAGTATCTTCCATGTAAACAGCGAGTGCCACATAAGTTCCCCACATGGCTACTTCTCAATCTAAATATTTGTCCTGCATGTGTTATAAATGCTTCTAGCCCCTTTAAGCTTATATCCTCTTTATGAAATATTTTTAAAATACTCTTTGAGAAATTATTCATACTATTAAGAACTAAAAGAAATAATATTTTACTTAATGCTATGTTTAATACAAATAGTAGAATAAAAGAATGCTTAGAAAGAAATTTTGAAGTTGTTAAGAATTAAAAATACTTTCTTATTATAAAAAATTAAATAAATAACTCTTGTAGTTAATTATTTTACTATAGATTTACTTTAAAAGAATATTTCACAATAGCTCTTGGGTAACTAACTAATAATAACTTATTAAATAAGCATAACTATTTTATGGTTTTTTAAGAAATAAATTTCTTATTCATAGTTAAATACGGACTCAAGTTTTGTCATGAGTACCTTACTTATGAGAAATAAGTAAATAATGAAAAATATATAATTTTACTAAAAGTGTCTAAAAACATTTTGAAAAATTATCTTTCATCCTTTATGTATTTTTGTTATTTTAAACATTCTCAGCCTTAAATTAGTTTCGAGAGCTAATAACTCAGCACATGATGTTTTCATCAATGTTTTAAAAAACCCGTTATATAACTCGTTATAACCCGTTACAGAACATAACACCTAGCTGTCATATAACACTCGCAAAAAACGCAGTTCCCAGTAACAAACGTTTTTTGGAGTGTTACGAACGTTACGTTATTAAAATAACATAACGTTCGTAACTCGCGTTATTTACACAGATTGCAAATATAAAACAGCGAAGCGATTTCTCTCTCAAGACCAAATCTACGTGAAACCCTAAATTGGCGAAGGCGAGTGAAGCATACAAGCACCCAAGTCCCTCTTCTCTCTGCAGTCGACGGCAACAACGACGGTGACTTTCTGGTGCGGTTCCTCCTCTCTCTACAGTTCATCTTCAATTTTATCTCTCTCATCGGCGAGCATCGAAGCACTCCAGTTCCTCTCTCTTTGATCCCTTTTCAATTGATGAGGAACTCATCATTGTAATGTTCCAAAAATTAAAAAACAACACGACTCTTCAATTGAATAGGAACTCGTTGTCAATCTCTTTTGATCTCTCTTCAATTGACGAGGAACCACATGACATCGGAGCATCTCAATTCATCGATGCTCGCTAAAATTTGTTGTGACTTGCTAAATGTGTTGTAGATTGTTTTGATATTTTTTTTAAATATTTTAAAATTATTTTTGTCTTTATAAAAATTTTAAATATAGTATATATATATTTATTTTTATTAAATAAATATTAAATCGTGTAACCTACGTTATGAGTTACGTTATAACCTATGTTAACATAACAAAGCAAAAATGTTATTGTTACGTTACCGTTATTTTAAACATTGGTTTTCATCATTAAAAATCTATAGGTTAAGTGCATGCCCACTTCTGTGACAGAGGGGTGATAGACCTTGTTTTAAATATCGGCCGAGGTCAAGATATCGTCCGATATCTCCTTTTTTGACTGCTGCCGATACGACATGAGGAAATCGTTCGCCATATCGTTTGCAGCAAAAATCGCCCGATATTTGAAATATCGGTTGATAAATCGCCCGATATTGGCCGATAAATCGCCTGATATATCGCCCGATATGAAATAACTTATTTATTGCACGACTGCGTGCAAATATAAATTATTTTTTACGGTCTTTGCAAGCATATTACATCATTTTTAGTAGGTAGATGATATCTATGACTCTAAACCAACTTTTATTTATCAATATTTCATTATATATAGTGTTTGATATGAATGCCCGATATGCACGCGTATCCCCGATATCTCTCCCGATATCCGACATCCGATATGAAAAACCTCCATCCGATACGATCCCGATATCCGATATTTAGAACCTTGGTGATAGATAGTAATTTTCTAAAAACTTGAGGAAAAAGTCATGAGAGTTACAAATAATAAAGCAAGTTCATGTTAATGTAGAAAAGAAAAGGAAGAAAAATAATTTGTTTATTTCCCCGTTTGATATGGAATTCAACCTACTGTTTATCTAAATCTGATCTGAAATTTTCAGATGTGTTGCAAAACTATTCACCACATACAAGACCCATCCTAAGTTGAGTCCATCACAGAGTCAGAATGTCGGGTCCTGAGGTCATAATAAAGAGTAGTGCTTTATTTGAAAGGTTACAAATTTTATTAATAAGCAAAACCCTATAAGCAAGTTTGTAATACCTAAGGAAAGAACAGCTTATTCGCGATGTGTCACACATAATCAAGCTTCACCTATAATAGAACAAAGAAGATAATAATTTATAATATATAGATGAAACAATTTATTTCTATACATTGTACGCTAAACCTGCAACACCCCCCCCCCCCACCCCCACACACAAAATATATATATATATATATATATATATATATATATATATATATATATATATATATATATATATATATATATATATATATATATATATATACAGGTTCTCGTGTATTAGTCCGGAAAACTCCAGAAAACTTCGTCTGCAAACACTGTTAATCGAGCATAATTCAACTCTATTAGTTAAATGAAAAAAATGAGATTTATTCTAATCGATGATGTTTATAGGCTTTGCACATCAAAATTCACTCTCTAGCAACAAGTTTTCTTGCTTTTGCATGTATTACTTTTAGAAAAGTTAAAAGACTAATTAGTCGAATGGATCAAGTCAAATTACACAAGTTGAGAAATTAAACCAAACTCCATATGTTTAACGCACTAGTTAGGCAGGTCATCCCATTTAACGCCTGAAAACCACTTACAGCCAGCCCCTGCTGAAACAACTTGGGCTTGAGTTGGGCTCAGACTCCCACACTGATTAGTATGTTGTTATTCTCATATATGGACATTATCTTTCTTAAATACCAACAAAAATTAACAAATAATGATAGGGAACTCAATATACAGTCAATATCATTAAACAAAAATCAAACCTTCCATAAACCCCTCAATTTCTTTTCAGGTTACTTCCCTCTTACACATGTGCAAAAGAGAGGGGGTACCAAAACAATTATCATTGTTTCTCCTTTCTCCTTGGGAACTAATCTTTCATTCATTTAATCTTAGTGGAAGCATTGACGGAGGGGATATTGCTCAAATTTAGCCCGTAGAATAAGATTTAAGATAGGGAAGTGTGTGTGTGTGTGTGTGTGTGTGTGTGTGTGTGTGTGATCCCTCCACTTAAACCCCTCATTGTTTTTTGGGTTACTTCCCTCTTATGCGTGTGTGCAGAGAAAGCTGCACGTTGGGGGTTTTGTTGTTTGTGTGCTGGTGGTGGTGTTGGGTGTGTTGGGAGTGGGGGTTTGGTTGTTACTCTAGTAAATACATTTGTGAGTTCAAACAACCACCTTAGCACGTCATAGACCAGATTGAGCGGTTAGACATGGTAGACAGTAGGAACGAGATCAATGGACGTGGAAGCACCATGTTTATGAATGCGTCTACTAAAATCCGTGGAACCATACCAAAACTCCGAAGTTATGACAAGGATTGAGGGTATTTTAATATTCTAACAGTGTCGCTAGCACTCTGCTGCTACCAGATGCTATGCTACAAAGATGAATATGGGAAACAAGTCATGACACACCATTCAACCAAAAGATATACGTCAATATGTAAACAACAGTCATTAGAATGAAAATTAGTCTGCTAGTAGAGCTCCATATAAACACTTGAGATCCGATCAGCTAAGCATTTAACATGAAGATATAAAAATGATCAGTAAAAATAGAGTTTTATTTCCTAAACAACTCGAGCATAATATCAAAACGTAATGAGGGGTATTGTGCCAAGAACATACGGTCAGGCATTCTCCAGTCTGGTCACTAAGCAGTTGCCTTGAGGAGAGTAAAATTTCAGCTAAAGATGCTGGAGTTGGTAGACCAACTTGGGCAGCTGGATAATGAGAATCATGACTATGTCCCTCATTTAGGCGCACAACAGTGGCTTCTGCATTACTGATTTGCTCACTGACTACAGAAAGGAACATGTGTCAACAATTTCAATGCCGGATGCATACAAATTACAATACATATTATATTGTATTATGAGTACAACATTTCTTATGTTTAAAAAAAACTGTGAAGAACCAATGTTGTTGAAAGCAAACGCAGGATCAAAGCTGCAAGAAAGGCTTGGACTTTATCGTGCTTTAGCAGCAGAAAACACCAAATAATTTTTTGAAAAAAACAAATTGAAAAAATAGAAAACATTAAAAATTAAGAAAATTCATAACTAATGAGTATCAATATAAGAAGATGATACATACAAAATTAAAATCATCTAAATCTAAAAGCGGGGGCTAAAGCGTTCCAAAGTGGACATAGCAAAAAGGGGAGCTAAAGCAGGTTTTTTTACAACAATCAATGAACCAAAAGGATACCAACCATTAGCACCAAACCTTCCATCCTGAACTCATCCCTCATAAGGCCAATATACTGAGACAAAGTGACCAAAGAATCAGGAATGACCTGCAAAATGCAAATATAAAATGTCAATGTTCATAAGAGTTAAGCTCAGCAAGACACAACTTACATCAGAAATAATCTGCAAAAGGCCACATGTCAATCTTCCGAAGGAAAAAACACAAATTGATTAGGTTTATCTTTTCCCATGTATGATTGAGTATGGGTATCAAGGCATAAGTAATATACAGCCGAAGTCCAGATATAAGAAAATAGAATAATGTGCATCAAGATTAAAAAACATTACAACTTACAGTTGAGTTCTGGGACCCCAAGGGAACTGTAGACGAAAACCGAACATCTGATTGTCGTCTTCCCCTCTGGGGATTAGAAGGATTTGGCTGGGGTTGGGTTGAATCTGAAAGGCCACTGTCACCAGATGCCCGTGCAAGTCTTTCTGAAATCATTTCCTGCCATGCAAAATGTCAGTTTCCTAACAAGGAACATCAACAAAAGCAATTTCATGGATGCAATCCATGACTAGTATTGGATTCAATCTATCATAGATTACCCTAATATCACTTGCTATGTTATTCCCAGTCCCGCTGCTGGTTGATCCAATGGAACCTAACATGCTTGATATAATCTGCACATAATAAGTCAAGTCTTCATAATGAAAGAAATTTAAGCAGGTTGTATTCTTATCCAACTAAAATAGAAACATATTTAATTTGTATATCCATCGTTAAGTCCCACCCGACTAATGACTGAGGTGTCAATATCCCCTTGGTCTACATTAACTGATTCAAATACAAAACTGTGAGCCACCTGACTGCCACGATTATGTGCACTTGCTGAACCAGAAATAGTGCCTGAAATAAATAACAGACAATAAGCATCTGATATCTAAAAGTATAGTTATTTCATGGAAATAATAACTGAGATCAACAACAACTTCAGGGTCAGTTCATACTTGCTAGCAATTGCTGGTATATATTGTCGCAATTACAAAACTATGATGTACTTGACCACTATGATTACTTGAAAAAAAAAATTACTGATAATTTATATCCCAGATGCAGTGTTGTGATAAAGGTGAAACTTCGGTAATCAAAATATTTCCTCAAAGTGAAATATAGAGATTTAAACAACACAAATTATAGAGATTTAAACAACTTAAAGTACCAATAATAACAGGTAGCATAGCGATCAATTTTAAGTTTTTTCTTGGTCATATATTGCTTAGCGCCCAAGGAGGAATGCAAGAAGATTGCCAGGGAGCAATCAAAAACCTATCCATATTGGTAATAGAGTACAAGACCAATTACATATCAAAACAACAACAATAACAACAAAGCATTTATTTCAAACATCTGATGTAACATATCATCTTTCTCAATAGAATGTAAAATCAAATCGAAGTTTGGCGCATGCAAGTCTCCCAGGTCATATCGAGTTCATTACAATGATATAGTTCAGCTTGGTACTCATTAATCACATATAAACTATGTAGCACAGACATTTTTATCATAAAGTGTACCATGTGTTGGATACCAACACTTCTTGGACATATTTAAACATTTTCAAAACACTAATTGTACACTTACTACATGTTCAGACTTCAGATATGTATTTACACTCATTAAACATTACATTCTATATAGAGAAATAATGTCAAAGTTGTGCTTTGTATAAAAGTGTAACAAATTTAGTTTTGATACTCGTAAAATACATTGAGTTATTTCATAGAAAGTTGAAAAGCCAAGGCATACTCTTTAGACAAGTCTATAAATGTTTTATACGTTAATTGTAGTATATATGTAAACATTATATGTCATTACATTATAAGAACATATGCATGCATATTGCATATGCATGCGCAATTTTTGTTTACAGTCTCTTTTTATTATTGTGACTAATTACATATCCTTACTACTATTATTTACTCATGTCAACATGTCTTGTGTGACTATTTACTACTTTCTAGGAATTACCATGCCATGCTCTTATTGTGTCAAGTACATTTCTCGTGTTTGTATCCATGCTTCCTAGCATATAAATTTAATTTAACTGTTGAGTAAAACTTCCTAACCAGCATTGGCAATTATGTTTCCAGTAAATGGTTAATTAACAATAATGAAATGGCCTGTTTCCATGTTTCTAATAGCCTCATTAAATTGTACATCAAAGTTGGTCATGCCATTTAGCCACTTTCTATATTTCAACTGTGGTCTTAACTTCTATGATAGTTTTAATTCCTAGGTCATAGCCTTATAGTATTATTTTGCTAACTTTTCATATTAGTACTACTGTTAGTTTCCATTGTCCGGAACCTTTTTGCTAATTTCAAATTGGAAATGATTATTATTTCTGGTTAAATTTTCATTTTATGGCATTGTTATTTAGTAAATATATTTAGTGAGTTTTGGTTCATAAAATCAACACCATATATGTCTTTTTTGTGTCATCTTAACCCTTCTAAATTTCTTCCCAGTCTAACAGAATATGGACGATATCAAGAGGTACTTCATTTTAGAATTATGCAAAGCACTCTTTTGTACATAGTTTCCAAGCCCAGCAAGTTGGCAAAATTAGAAACGGTTGACAGCACATTGACAGGCAAGTAAAACATTTTTATTAATTTTTTTAAAAAAAGTTTGGCTGGTTAGTTAACTTTTATGCTATTTACATGTAAACTTTTGAGTTTAAATTTTCTATATTATATTTATTTTCATAATGCCAATTTATTTACCTAGTTGTCATGATTCTCTATCTATTTATTAATATTACAAAATTTGTATTATTAAAATTTATTACTAATAATATGTGATTTAATCTATTTATAATAAATATATTTGTCTAAACTTAGTCAACCTATCTAAAGTCTGAACCCAGCAACTGTTGGAGCTTATTTGGATTTGATCCAAAACAGGCTCATTCAAAACCTACTTTGGTTTTATGTTGATTTCCCTGAAATAAAATCTGCTAGTGCTTACCAAGTTGAGACATGGAGGAAATTGGGTTCAGGTTCCGTTTGGATAGAACCCAAATGACACAAATTTTGCCCAAATTTCAGGACTGAATTTTTTTGTGTGTGTGCGTGTTTTCCAAACAAAAAATATTGGCCCAATTTCAGGACCGAATCAGACCAAAATCAGAACTATAAAAGACTGATCCTTCCAAAAGTCACTCGAACCAAATTTTACTAACTACTTTACGATCAGCTAATTGATTTTCTGATCTGAAACAATCAATCACTAGCACTTTTCACATCAGCTGATGTTCCAAACTTTAATGTAAAAACTTGTGCACTGTATGAGTTTGAAAATTTTGGTCCCATACTCACATATCAAGTTTCAGAGGTATTTGAGTCTTGCAGTGGTAATTCCCAGGGGAGTCATCCATGCACCAAATTGTAGAGATTGATGAATGAATCTAAGAGATCAAACCAGAACAAATGCGCAGATTTACGCAGAAACACAAAAAGAAAAAACCACGAAGAAAGAGAGAGGATTCTACTATAATTCAGAGAAGATTACAATGGTGATTGTCTGATCTCATGTGCTAGGGTTTCTGGGGTTGATTGATCGTCTCCCTCGTTGGAGGGGTCTCATATTTATACAAGTGGGTGTTTTTTGATAAGATTACAAAGTTCTCTCCTAACTGAACATCTATCCGATCTTAACTACTTATCGTGGAGGTAGTTGGAGCCAAACATTCTAATTTGAATTGGTAAAGCACAACTTTGTCTTTATCCAGTGGCCTCTATCCAACTATCAATGTGATCGATCCGTTCCCGAGCAATAACCGCCAAATTTAAATGAAGATTTGGCCTAAAGATAGGGGTACTAGTAACCAACTCTATCTCATAACCGCTAGAACTGCTCGGGGTTTAGATGAGATTTTAACTTTCTCTAGAGATTCTGAAAACGGTCACGTGTTGCGTGATCAGTGTTTTAAATGTCGGTCGACATGTCCGAAATGTCGGCCGACATTTCGTTTTCAAGCCCTCACCGCCACGACATCCCCACCCGCATTTGAAATGGCGTTTTAGAAAATGTCGGCCGACATTTCAGGAAAAATCCGATATGTCGGCCGAAAAATGTCGGCCGACATTTTAGGAAAAACCCAATATGTGATTGGTTTTGAAAGTTGGAGCAATTGAGAAATTTTAATAATGAATTAGTGAATATATGCAAAATGTTTAAGTTAATTATACATATTCTAAACATATTTATGTAGTTTTGCATAAGTTGTGTATGTATTACCTTGATAAGAATTTTTAAATTATATTATTTAAGACATCTAGGATATATATTTGTTATCCTTCATGACATCCGAAATTTACTAAATGGCCCGAAATATCTCCGAAATCCGAAATCCGACGTCCGATTACGACATCCGACATTTCCCTGATATCCGACATTTAAAACACTGGGGATTGCCCAAGGACTGGATGGACGTGTGTCGTGATCTCGAGGAGATCGGAAATCGACCACTATAGATGCCTCTTTCTACTTGTCTTTGGCAAGAGGTCGGGAACATGCCCCGGGGGCTATATGCTCTAGGATACTCTAATAGAAAAGGAAGGGGGCGGATCCCATGAGCCAAGCCTCGAACTGTTGGTGTCGCTTCAGCTTTTGGCCATTTGTGACATGCCTCTATGGCTGGCAGAGCCTTAAATGCACGTCCCATCCGCTGCTGCGTCTGTCAGGTGACCGTCGCTTTTTGAAGGGGTGCGACCCTCGAGGTTGGTATAACAAATTAAGCGCGACGGTTTGGACCCAATCTGTGATGACATGTGTAGGCTTCTGATCAAGCGGAAGGGGATATGTACAAGAGATTTGATGGTTTAAAAGCATCTCTCTCAAACCCTGGAGATTATCCAAACTTTGAATATTTAACCTCTCGTCATCTTCGTTGATGTGATATTCATGTTCCCCAAATCTTCATCACTCGATCTTCTTCAAAGATGACAAAGGGAGACAAGTCTGGCGATGTCGGCAGCGCAAGCGAGGGGAAGGCTGTAGCAGAGGAGAAAGGGAAGAGATCCCAATTTGGAACCAGGATCGACATGAATTTCGACCCGAAGACAACTAAGCTTCATAGCCAAGAGGAGGTAGACGAGTACCTGACCAAGAATGGTGTTCACCTCTCCCCAGGGATCGAAGTCAACTTTTGCCCTCAGGGCACTGATTTCACTTTATCTCCGCCCAATGGTGGCGTCTATATGTACCCCCAAATTCTGGCGTTCGGGTTGAAGCTGCCGCTGACAAAGTTCGTCTGCAGCGTTCTAAGTCATTTCAAAATTGCCCCATCGCAACTGTCGGGGTTCGCCTGGCACACCGTGCTGGGGTTCGAGGCTCTTTGTGCTATGAGCGCCACAGATGCATGTCAGCGCGAGGTCTTTTGTGCTGCCTACGTGTTGAGGAAGACCAATCAGGACGTCCGCTTCTTCGTATCCCAGAGTGGTGCAAGAAGTTTATTGTGAATATGGCGGACAACGACCATGGTATGTGTGATACCGTGGTCCGAGTCGGAGGAGTGCAGAGCCATCCCAACTATCTGGAACTTAGGCCGCTTGCTCAGGGAGGAGCAACACTCTGCCGACATTGAGGCGAAGCTGTAGAGGTTGACAGTTGTAAACTATGACCATCAGAACTGAAGTTGGCTGCTGGACCCAAACAGGCCTCCCGTGCCCCAGTTAACCCGAGGGTAACAACTCCGAGTAAAATACAGTCAGTTGTCGAGTCTGGGAGGTTGAGGCACCCAGGGCGCGAGGTCGTTGTTAAGAGGAAGAGGGCCTCAGCGCAATCCTCGCAACCTCAATCTCCCGAAGAGATAGGTTCTGAATATTGTTGGACTTTTCTCCATGTGTGATTCTTTAATGCATGTTTCTTGCAGAAGAGGAGCAGAGCAGTTTTGATGAGTCTGACAAGGAAGAAATACAGGGCCTAATAGCGACTGCGCCCTCTTGCCCTATTACAAATGCTGGGCAGTCCCACGTGGCGTAGGACGCTTGGGTCGGGCCCTTTGGCCCTAAAGGCTCTGGAGCTCGGGGGTATTCGGCCGCCGAGGGCGCGAGGAGGGTATGAGAACACTTTTCAAGCAGGCGAACAGAGAGACGGAGATCCCGGAGCAGAACGCCCTGACTACTGATGTGCTCCCCGAGGAGGATGCTGCAACAGTGGCGTCTCCATCGACCCTGGTCGTTTCTAGAGCTGAGCCATCGCCTAAGCTCAATGAGCTGAGAGCTGCTGAAGCTCCGCTAATAAAGGACGCCGCGAAAGTCCATGGCCCTGTTGGTCCTTCAGGAACCCGCTCAGTCTCCGGTGCTGACCCTGGAGCCACCCGTCCCGAACTCTTTACTCGGGTTATTTCTCCGAAGGGGAGATAAGGAAGCGGCTCTAGAGTATAGAGACTTCCTCGAGGGACTGGAGGAGCTCAAGGCACTACCCTTGAAGGACCAGCGGTGGCACTTGAAGAACGAGGTCTTCAGGGTAAGCTTCATAGTGATTCTTGATTTGATCTTTCAGTTGACGTTTAACCCTTCCCTGTTTTAATCTCAGAACGTTATGCTCACCTCCGAGCTGTTGGATGCTCATAGAGACGTCTTAAGGGAGAAGGAGAGCATAATTGTTGGGCTGCTACAGAAGGTGGAGAAGCTCAAAGCTGAAGGAAAGGACGCAACCACCAAGATCACTAAGCTCCAAGCTGACTTGGACCACGAGGCCGCGGTCCAGCAAGGTCGGGAGATGGAGCTGGAGCGGTTTCGAGAAGAGTCGAATGAGAGGGA
Source organism: Agave tequilana (assembly GCA_038442645.1). Lineage (NCBI taxonomy): Eukaryota > Viridiplantae > Streptophyta > Magnoliopsida > Asparagales > Asparagaceae > Agave > Agave tequilana. The sequence continues at coordinate 14,918 of JAVJIF010025399.1, read as the reverse complement.
GGCTCTGCTGAAGCAGTTGTTCGAGGCTCGAGGAGATTTTGAGAAGAGAAACTCTGAGCTGCAAAAAAGGGGCTCTGAATTGCTGGATGTGAGCTCGGAGTTACGGCGAAAAGACTTCGAGCTGCAAAAGGAATCGGAGTTGCAGTCGACTCGGGGATCTAGAGGAGACACGCCAATGCGTTGAGGTAGCAGAGGATGGGCTGGAGTCGCTGCCTTCAAGGAAGAGAAAGAGTGTCTTGAAGATGAGCTAGATCAGGCGCTAGCTGCCAAGGATGTGGCGGACGTGCGTGTTCAGACAGTGGCAACCAATGCCAGTGGAGATGAAGGTCTTCAAGTTTAAGAAGTATAAAGATGGATATGAAGACAGGACGCGAGGTGCGACCCCGAGGTATCCACTTGAGTTTGAGGCTTTTTTCGAAAGCCAAGGCATGGGACGACCTGTGGAGCCCAATGCTTCCGTCGTGCAGACAGGAACCTCTCTGAGCGCTCTGTCCAGCAGTGTTGCTCCCCTGATGTCGGGTGTCCCCTCTGATGTTCCGACTGTCAGGACCTTAACTTGTGATGCCCCTGCCAACACGGATCTTCCAGCTCCACCTTCCGAAGCATCTTAAGGGGAAAGTGAGTGTTTGAGAGTTTTTTGTATAAATTCGGTGTATGACTTTTTTTAACAAATAAATGAAAGGTTTAGCTTCACTCTTTTTGAACATGTCTTGCTTTTCATTGTGTCTCAAGGCCACTGTGGGTGCTGGTTCAGTGGCAATTTGTGGGAAAGTATGAGTCTGACCTGTAGGAGGGCCTTCTCGAGAACCGAGAGTGCCCCATGCACGTTTTGGCTCTGCAGGGCTGGTCCCTCGTGTGTGAAGTTCCTCGAGGAAGCAATGATGAGGCCCGACAATTCCAACCCCCAAGATGATGGTAAGGGGTTGAAGCAGGGTCTTGATGATGAGCATGGATCCTTGCTGGATTTCTTGAATGACCGGCGGAGGAGAGTCACGAAGAGCCTGTACCAAACGCTACCCGAGCTTCCCCGCCTCGTAAATCTCAGACTGCTTGACTTTCTCGCCTTCCAGCTGGACTGTGAGTTGATTTCCTATAATGTAATAATAAGCGCACTTGAAAAAAAAGATGTGCTAGCTACTCTTGAAATTAGCTGGTATGCTGGAGGAGATGGATGAATTGAGGAAGGATAAGACGGCCTAGAAATGAGGCTCCTAAGGCACAGCTCGAGGAGTTAAAGAAGCGTTCAATGATGTTTCCATGTTACAAGAGGGTCGCCTCAAATCAGTCGGAGATCCCCTCGCTTCGGGCCCAAATCGATTGAGAACGCGCCGAGAAGATGGAGCTCAAGCACAAAATCCGGAGGTTAGAGAAGGATTTGGAGCGCCACGAACATGATATTGAAGAGCTGAGGGCCGATGTGGAGCGTCAATGTGATCGCTATAATGAACTCTGGAGAGCCCACGACAATCTGCTCGTTGAGGCGCAGACGTTGCGCTCTCAGGTCCTGAACAGGAACTCTGGCGGTCGGGCTAGGGGCACAAGCGGTCCGGCAGGAGGTGCGAGCGATTAGCCCAAGGGCTCAAGTGATTGGACTGGGAACACTAGTGGCTGGCCTGGGAGGTTCAAGGGGTGGTCTGAGAGCCAGGGTAGCGAGTGTAGGCAGAGTTAGAGGAGTCCATCTGTATCTGCTTTTGATGTAATAAGAATTGTATTACTCTTTTGTCAATAACGTCTTGAATAAAAGTTTTAATATTTCTGACTGTGTGTTATCTGTTCTTGTTCCTTTTGGTGTGGCAGTACTGATGCTAGGACGTGAGCCCAGCCCGGTTGTACATTATTTGGTTGTTCATACAGAGGTTGATGCCAACTGTCAGGGTTGTGATGATCCATCTCGCAAACGTTAGGGTGGAAGCCCCCAAGTTAGTCGGAGGGCTTTTAGCTGTCGAGAGGACTCCTCTCTTTCAGGAGAGTCTCCGTACGGGCCTTAACCGTCAGGGTAGAACAAGATATGGGTTGTTGACTCACTTGAGTAGCTATCAGGGCGAGATCCCGATATAGACTGAGCTCTGAGCGGTCATTGTGAGTGAGCTTCCGTCTTTCAGGAGACTTCCTGAGGGATAGCCGTCAGGGTAAGACCCGTTATAGGATTCCCGAGTAGCCGTCAGAGTAGGATCCGATACAAGCTGTTGACTTGCTCGAGTAGCCATCAGGGCAAGAGCCCGATATAAGCTGAGCTCCGAGCAGTCATTGTGGGCGAGCATCCGTCTTTCAAGAGACTCCCCGAGGGGAAGCTATCAGGGGGGTAGGACTCGCTATAGGCTGTTCCCCGAGTAATCGCTAGTGTAGTACTGATATAGACCGTTTACTTGATTAGCCATCAAGGCAAGGGCCCGATATAGGCTGAGCTCTGAGCAGTCATTGTGGGTGAGCCTCCATCTTTCAGGAGACTCCCGGAGGGGTAGTCGTCAGGGTAGGACACGCTATAAGTTGTTCCCCAGTAGCCGTCAGGGTAGGATCCGATATAGGCCGTTGCCCGAGTAGCCGTCAAGGTAGGACCCGATATAAGCTGATATTGGCTATTGAAGTGATTATCGCACTCGGAGAAAGTATTGAAATCGTACAAAAACATCATCAAGATAGAGAACTTGCACAGTAATCTTTTCATTGAATATTACATAATTCTACACAATATCGTTTCAAGTGAAAAGAGTTCCAATCGCTTCTTGAAGAGCTTCCCATTCTGATCAGCCAAGGTATATGATCCTTTGCCTTCCCAAGCGATGATGGTGTAGGGACCCCCCAGTTGGGCCCGAGCTTCCCTTGATCCTTCTGTCGTGTAGTTTTAATTATGCGCTTCAGGACCAAGTCTCCGACTTGAAATTCGCGAATATTCACCTTGTGGTGTGCGGCCCGGTTTTGTTGTTGGTATGTTGGGATGCAAATCTGGGCTTGCTGCCGCTTTTCCTTTGATTAATCCAGGATTAGGCGGAGTTGAGCATCGTTTTGGTCTGGATCAATCCCCTCCACGCAAAGTGTCGACATGTTGGCATGTTGATGTCGACCGAGATGATCGCTTCTATTCCATATGCCAATGAGAACGGAGTTTCACCGTCGAGATGCGTTTGGTGATCCTGTAGGCCCAAAGCACTCCGAGGAGTTTTTCGACCCATTTGCCCTTTGCTCTGTCCAGGTTTTTGTACAGGTTGTCGAGGATGGTACAATTGCTGATTTCAACGCCTTAGGGATAATAGGGCGTGAAGAATCGGTGGGCGGTCTTATACTTAGCGCAAAAGCTGGTCACTTGCTTGCTGGCAAAGTTCGTCCTGTTGCAGGAGATAATGGTGTGGGGCTGAAGCGACACACGATGTTTGCCAAAGAAATTTAACATGTTGTCTAGTGACTTCGAAGAATGGCACCGCCTCGACCCATTTGGTGAAGTGAAGAGTCGGTGGCTACCAGCAGAAATCGCAACTGAGGTTGTGCTCGGGGGAGTGGACCAACTACGTCTAACCCCCATTGCATGAAGAAGGGTCAAGGACTCCGCAAAGTGTGGAGTTCAGTTCTCGGTCTATTCGATGCTGGAGCGAATTTCTGACACTGTGAGCACTTCTTCACATAATCCTTGACATCATCGAACATCTTAAGCCAGTAATACCCTTAATTAATGACCTTATGAGCGGGGGGCAACCTCCTAAATGATTCCCACAGTCGCCACCATGGATTTCCTGCATCTCTCCGAGCTTCTTCTGGTCCGAGACACCTCAAATAGGAATCAACATGAGGCTTAAAGTAAGATTTCTTGTATAAGATATTTTCGAGAAGCATGTATATGGTGGCCAAGTGCAGGAGCTTCTGTGCTTCCACTCTACCGTCGGGGAGCGTCCTATCCTTCAGATAAGCAATGATAGGATCCCTCCATCCCGGGAAGATATCAAAGCGAGGAACCTCTCCGATTGGTCGTTGGACACTCGGATTGGCAATGTGCTCGACGGGAATCTCCTGTCTGAACTGGAATTTGGTGGCTACCCTAAGGTTGAGAAGTGAGTCAGCGTGATTGTTTTCGGATCTAGGGACCCATTTGAAGTCGCATTGAGGGATTTTAGACTTCAGCCTGAGGACCAGCTGTAGATACTCCGCCATCCGAGCACCCATTGCGACGTATTCCCCGTTGACTTGGTTATCCACCAGTGAGAAGGCACACTGAACTTCGAGACCTGTGACCCCCGAGGTGCTAGACATTCGGAGTCCGGTTAGGACTACCGCATACTCGACTTCGTTGGTGGAGACCTGGAGACCGAGGGTAAAAAACTGCTCAATAATAAATCCTTCTGGAGTGGTGAGGACAATCCCGATGCCTGCCCCCATACTGTTTGAAGCTTCGTCCATATTCAGCACCTTCCAGTGAGTCGCATTGCACCGTGGCTCCTAGGGAGAAGTCAGCAATAAAATCTGCCAAGACCTGCCATTTAATTGTTGTCCTCAGTTCATATCTGAGTGCATAGGATCTCAGCTCTAATGCCCATTTCAATATTTGTCCCGTTACTTTTGAATTCTCTGTAACGCTTCTCAGAGGATGCGCTGTGAAGATCATGATCAGGAAGGTTTGGAAGTAGTGTTTGAACTTCCTCAGGATGATAAAGAAAGCAATCAACAACATTTTCAGCCTCTGGTATCTGGTTTGGGGTTCATTCATAGATTGATTGATGTAGTACACCGACTTCTGGACGCCTTCGTCTTCACGAATCAGGGCTCCGCTGACGACCGACTCTGAGACGGCCAGATAAAAGAACAGCATTTCTCCCGATGTGGGCCTGGATAAGAGTAGTGATGAAGCCAGATATCTCTTCAGACCTTGGAAAGATGTTTCGCATTCTTTGTTTTAGCTGAAATCGGTCTCGTTCTTCTTCAAGGCTTGAAAGAAGGGCTTGCATTTGTCCGTAGATCGGTTAATGAGCAGCGAGACGTCCGTTCAGCATCTAAATCTCCTTCACACATGTGGGCGACTTCATGTTTAAGATGGCAAATATCTGGTCGGAGTCGACCTCGATGACCCGTTGAGTGATCAAATACCCTAAAAGCTTTACGGAAGCAACCACGAATGTGCACTTCTCAGGGTTGAGCTTCACCTTGTACTTTCACAGGTCAAAAGCTTCGCCCAAATGTTAGAGGTGATCCATGCGCAGGACACTTTTCACAAACATATCATCAACGTACACTTCCACTGCACTCCCGATCAGATCTTTGAAGACCTTGTCAACCATGTGCTGGAAGGTGGCCCCGACAATTTTGAGCCCGAAGGGCATCACCTTGTAGCAATAAATTCCCCGACAAGTAGTAAAAGCAGTCTTGTCTTTATCTGGTGAGTGCATCTTGATCTGGTTGTACCCGGAGTAGGCGTCCATGAAGCTGAGAAGTTCATGGCTCATTGTTGCCTCTACCAACTGATCGATCCTCGGGAGAAGAAAGCTATCCTTTGGGCAAGCTTCATTGAGGTTAGTGAAATCGATGCAGACCTTTCACTTTTCATTCTTTACTTCATTAGGATGGGAGTGAAGAGCCAGTCGGGGTAGAATATCTCTCGGATGAAATCGGACTGTAGTAGGCGGTCAACTTCATCGCTGATGGCACGACTATGTTCCTCGTTCATTCGCCTTGGCTTCTGCTTTACTGCCTTCGCGTCCGCCTTGATTGAGATCTTGTGACAGATAATACCGAGATCAGTTCCAAGCATATGATGAGAGCCCACATGAATACATTCAAATTGTCTGACAGGAACTTTTAAACATGGCCTTCTCGTGAAATGCAGCTTCGAGCTGATTCAGAGGACCTACTCTGGATGATGTGGATCTATAAGAAACAACTCAGGTTCCTTCTTGGTCTTGCTGTCTGGGTCTCCCGACTCGATGAGTGAGTCAGGGTCTGGATCTTTCGACTCGGCAGGGAAGTCGGAGTCTTGGCTTTCGTCGTTCTGCAAATGCTATTGGTCAGCAGTCCTCTTTTGCTTCTTATCCATAGGAGAATTTTTGTCAAAGATTGCTCGGAGGTCTGTCATCCGGCAAGACTTCTTTCGGACTACTACAGCTACGGTTTTTTTAACATGGCCTTTGTCAAAGACGCAGAACTCTGTGACAATACTGTATGGATCTGCTCGGACCGAGAACGTAATTGTTCCGGGTGAGTGCGCATCGCTCCCGTCTAATCCATAGAGAAATGACTAGGTCTGAGGAAGGATCATCTTTCGAGCCAGCTCGGGAGTGTCCATCCGATCGAAGGCGTGTCCATACAGAATGTTGACATTACTCCCCTATCGACCAAAATCTTTGACACTCGGCAACAATCGATATGCATATTTACGACCAAAGCATCGTTGTGCGAGAAGTGCACAGCGTAGGTGTAGACCCCGAGAATATTGGCCTGCCCAGTGGCGAAAGTAGGCGTGTCAGTATTACCGGGTAGTTGTCCCTTCGGGCTTTATTAACATAAAAGGCCCTTCCCTTCGCTGCGGTGCCCTCTATCGGGGAGTTGCCAATGGCATTCACTTTCTTGTACTGGATGAGGGCGTTACCTGCCTGACCGTCTTGTGGTGAGAGTTTTCTTTGCACTTTAATCTCAAGGGTTGTTCAATATTGAGGATGAATTCTCAAAGATATCTCTAATTCACTAGATCTTGGGGTGTCGTCGAAGGGACCTACAGTCGACGGTGAGATGGCCCATCACATCATGGAAGGCGTACTCTCTGGATCAGAATCCCTTAGGGTTCTGCGGGAGCGGTCGACTCGGGCGCCTGACCCAATGATGGTTTTTGGTGCTGTTAGACACATGATCGACGAAAATCCTGAATGGAATAAGGTCAGGCTCTGCAGCGTCGTCCTTGTTCGACTTGTGCACGTGTTGGGGTGGTTTATAGATAGCGGCAGAGTTGTGGTTTGGGTTCTTCCTCGAGGAGAACTGTTGCTTTGGCTTTTCGCCCTCGGATCCTTTTTTGGGGGCGATTTGTCGCACCCCAAGTCGCATCTTCGATCTGCATGTACTTTGCGCCCGGACGAGAATGTCCCTCATCTAGGTGACATTGTTCTTCACCAAATGCTTGTAGAACAAGTGGGTGACTTGCAACCCACTGGTGAATGCAGTGGTGGCTACGTTCATTGCAGTTATGTACCAGAGCCATCTGGCTTTAGAAATAGTTGATGTAGTTCTTTAGGCTCTCCCCTGGTTTCATCCTAACCGTGAAGAGATGGCTAGAACTCTCTCAGAGAAGCAAATTGATTGTATAAGGCATCAGTTACATATCGAAACTCCGAAGCGAGTTCTTCGGGAGTAAGTAGAACCAATGATAGGTGATGCCTTAAGACTAGAAGGGAACGCCCGACAGAGAAGTTATCGTGAGCGTGGACCGCCATTTTGTCTTGGAACTGGCAGAGATGAAGAAGGGGTTGAACGCTCCAGAGTAATAGTCGAAGGAGGGCATCACAAATTTCTTCAGAAATCGGAGCGTGGTAATTTCCTTCGACAGTGGTGAGTCGGAGGGCCAGCCCGATATGCTCCATTTCTTTTGAAGATTGTTGGCTCACTTGGTTGAGCTGCTGTTTGAACCAGATCTGCAATGTCCTCAATGCGAGAGAACTTCGGGCTGCGGGGATGCTCTGAGTTCTATAAGCGCTCGTCATCATTGTAAGCCTCTGACTGTTGCGCTACAAGTTTCCAGTGGTTCGCGCGGCTCCCCCGTCACGCTGTGGCGACGGGGGAGTCCGAGCTATTTCTTTTGCAGTTCAGAGACTGCAATTTTCGCAATATGTCGACTTTGCTTGAGGAATCTGGTCTGGACACGAGTCGCTGCGTCTTTTCAAGAGCAGCCGCCTCATGGAGTTGACCCATCTCTATTTACTACTCTTCCAGCAGCTTCTACATGCTGGAAAGCATCTGGAGGAGTTGCTCGTTAGTGTATCGTGGTTCGGGCACGACTGTAAGCACCCTCTGTGGCGAGGCGAAAGAAGATTGGGAATCTTCAGCATCAGTGATGTGAACGTAGGATAGGTTAGGGTGACAGCGACTTCAACAGCTTCCCTATTCCGTTTGAAGTGGCAAGGCAACGGCTGGAGCATGGGAGACGTTCTTCTTTGGTGGAGCAATGTCCGCAGTGCGAGGCTGTTTTGAGGAAGGGTTAGGTTCTGAAAGTGGGAGAGATCTTCGAGTATGGACTCAAAAAAGATCTTACTGAAAGCATCAAATGCAGTGGGTAATTCCCGGAGGAGTTGTCCACGCACCAAATTGTAGAGATTAATGAATGAATCTAAGAGGTCAAACCAGAGCAAACGCGCAGATTTACGCGAAAATCTGAAAAGGAAAAACTATGGAGAAAGAGAGAGTTCCACTATAATTCAGAGAAGATTACAATGATGTTCGCCTGATCTCGTTGTGCTAGGATTTGGGGATTGATTGATAGTCCCCCCTCATTAGAGGGGGGGGGTTCATATTATACAAGTGGGTGTTTTGGATAGGATAAAAGAGTTCTCTCCTAATTAAATATCTATCCGATATTAACTGCTTCTTGAAGGTGGTTGGAGCCAAACATCTTGATTTGAATTGGTAGAGCACATATTTATCTTTATCCAGTTGCCTCCATCCAGCTGCCAATGTGATCGATCCGTTCCCGAGCAATAACCGTCGGCTTCAACTGAAGATTTGGCCTATAGATAGGGGTACTAGTAACCAACTCTATCTTTATCCCATCACCGCTTGAACTAATCGGGGTAGATGAGATTATAACTCTTCTCTGGAGATTCTGGAAACGGCCTCGTGTCACGTGATTGCCCAAGAGCTAGATGGACACGTGATCTCGAGGAGATCGGAAATCGACAACTACAAGTTTGCATATCAAAATTCATAGGGAGGATTAGTAATAGGTTTGAATAAATCCACTGCAAAAAACTGATCAAAAAAAGATTCAGGAAATTGTGACATAATGACAGGTCGTTGAATGGTTATGACAATCATAGTTTCCATAGAGGCATTCAGACCCCTACAACAACATTTCGTGGCAGACAAAACTCAAAGGGAGGATTATAATAGCTCTCAATGTACCTGATGCAAACAGCTAATCAAAAAAGATTTAGGAAGCCATTGTTGGAAGTGAACATGTTTGGTCATCCCTATTGTAATGTAAGTGAAGGAAATATAATGGCAAGAACCTGATGGTTATAGCAACCACAATTGCAGTTATGCAGTCAGATCTGTACAACAAACTTTGCGGTAGACAACGCATCCAAAGTTGAACCATTCACTCCTTTATTGAACAAAAGGTTATAGTTTTAGTAATAAGAATGTGATGAAGATATTAAAGAAAAGGGATTAAACTGTAAATAATCAGGGCACAAGAATAATTAGGGATGAGAAAGCAGGCAAGAGGCAACATGGTATCAATCTGATACATATCAGACAAACAACTTATTTTCTCTATCAAGGAGCTGCATGTATATACGTAAATAAAGCATCATATGGGAAACCAAGAACTTTTCTAATATGGAATAACAAACCAACAAAATGTCCTGTTATGAGTCTTATGACATACTACGGGGAGGGAAAAAACACCCCCATGATTCAATAAGAAGACCCTATAAAACCGTACAAAAGCCAACAGGCATGCAGTTCAACAAAACTAGAACAAACCTGGATAACCTGATGCGCCTTCAGATCCCATATGACTCGATGATGGTGCTGACTGATGTGGTTGTCTGACAACCAAATGCAATGTGTGACCATCTTCGACATCTTAAATATTGACATTAAGGATTTACATGTTGACTAACGAAACAACATATCATAAATAAGCAGCACAAAAGTACATTGAAAAAATGGCAGAAGAACTAAGAAAATTACATTGTACACAAATTATATAAAGAGAGAGAAAGAGAGACACTTGGGTCCTTTGGAAAGGATATGGAGATAAATTCTTCTCATTCAAATTCAATGTTAGGACATTCAAATTGAAGATCCATTCTATTGGAGTTGATCTACATTCTAAAGAGTGTTTAAAACACAAAACTTAAAATATTTTGGATACTTTACGCTTATGCATCAAGTTGGCACAAAAATGATTGGCCTAAACAGTGAGTTGGTTACTTTAACTGTAAAGAATATTTGAAACTTAACAAACATTGGTGTGTGAGAGTTTTTAAATGTTTAGATCATGATCAAATGGTCGGATCAAGAATTGTACTTCTAAAGTCATAAATCTAAGTAATATGCTACTTTCAATCGTCCATTTTGTGCCTACTTGATCCATGGACAATAGAAACCACAAAACACTTGATTTTTTTTGTTTTATTTAGTTGCTTTAAATAATGTAGATGAAGTTCAACAGAGTAGATCTTGTATTTGAATGTCGTAGCATTGAATTTGAGTGGGAATAATTCATGCTTAAATCCTTTCGAAAGTAGCCAAGTCCCTCTCTCTCTCTCTCTTCAATATATATATATATATATATATATATATATATATATATATATATATATATATATTGAAGGGTAAATGAATTTTATTATTACCAAAAAAACAATAGTACAATGAAGAGTTAGGCTAGGCTACTCAGTGAATCTAATCATGGTTAACTATAGAAAGGGGAGTGGACCCTAGCCGTCACCCTCTACTATAGTACGCTGAGAAAGATAACTGATTGACCCAACGCCTGCTGGTAGAGGAAACTGTACTAGCATACAAGAAAAATGCAACAATTCATAGTTTAGACCCTGTTACAGAACTTCCAGAGCTATAAGTTTGTTCTGCCCATGCTCCATGCTCCATGCTCCATGCTGCCATAACTTTGTGCTCGGTTGCCCGAACTTTGTGAAATCTGATTCTTTTCTGCTCCATATTGGTACTTTTTCATGCTCCATGCTGATACTGCTCCATGCCCATGCTTCATGCTGCTTCATGCTGCCACACTCAGTTTCCTTTTCTGTTCTTCGTGTCTGATATTAGAACCTGCAGGCTAAGTTTCAGAAGCTTAAGCCAAGGAACGAAGACTCGACGACTCGGCCAGGTCAGAGTCGTCTCGAGGGCCCGAGTCGAACCCGAATCGGAGCCGACTCGGTCAACTCAGCCGAGTCTCTGAAGACTCGAGACTCGGCTGAGTTGACCGAGTCGGATCCGAGTCGGAACCGATTCGGGTTCGACTCCGCACCCGTGATTCACAAATAAAGGGGGAGCAAGGAGTCACTCTCTCTCCGCAGATCTCTCCCCCTCTCTGCGTGCGAGGGAAAAAAATTCCCTCTTTCTCTCCGTTGATCCGCCGTCGCCGCCTTGCCGTCGCAGGTACCTCTCTCTCCCTCTCCCCCCCCTCTGTGTCTCTATCTCCGTCGATCTCTCTCCCTTTTCTCTTCGTCAATCTCTCTCCCTCTTTCTCCGTCGATCTCTCTCTGTCCCTCTCTTTCCCTCTATGTCTCCGTCTCTCTCCCCCTCTTTGTCTCTGTCTCTCTCTCCCCCCCCCCACTCTCCGATCTCTCTCCTCTCTCTTTTTACGTCTCTCTATGTCCTTCTCTCCATCTCTGTCTCTGTCCTCCTCCTCTCTCTCCGTTGATCTCTGTCTCTCCTCAGTCCCTCTCTCTCATCTGTTCCTCTATACCTCTCTCTCTCCTCTCTATACCTCTCTCTCTCCCCCCCCTTTGTCTTTCCTCTGTTCCTCTCTTTCTCCCTAGTCCCTCTCTCTCCCCTCAGTCCCTCTCTCCCCTCTATTCCGCTCTCTCTCCCCCCTCTGTTCCTCTCTCCCTCAGTCCCTCTCTTCTCAGTCTCTCTGTTTTTAATTATTTGAGTTTAATTTAATTTAAATTAGTTTAGTTTAGTTAATCTTAATTTAATTTAATATAATTTTATAATTATAATTTAGGTAATTTAATAATTTTATTGGAGTTAGGTAATTAAGTTAGTTTAGCTTGACCTAGTATAAATTAGCTTAGTTTAATTTAATTTAGTTTAATTTAATTTAGTTTTAATTTAGTTAATTTAGTTAATTTTAGTGTTAATTTAATTAACAGATAATTTTTAAATTTCAGTATGGCTCCAAAGCAACGCGATATTGGATGGGAACATGGTACATCCCTGTTGGTGGAAATAGAAAACTTGTGAAGTGTAATTATTGTGGGAAACAAATCCATAGTGGTATCACTAGATTAAAGTAACATATAGCACATGTACCTGGTCAGGTGGACGGATGTTTGCGAGTACCAAAAGAGGTATCTCAAATAATAAGACATATTTCTGAAGGTAGCAAAGAAAGAACAGCCATAAAATCCAAGAAAGAGTGACTTATGAAATCTTTAAGTAAGAAAGATTTTTATGATGTGACTGATGAAAATTCTGATAATGAAATTGAAGAAGTTGGTGGTTTAGAAGAAGTTGAAAGAAGACAACTAAAACAAGGTATGAAAGAAAGTTGTGAAATAGCTTAGAGACCAGCAGAAGGTCATACAAGAGATACTGATGGCAGTAGTTCACAGCCTTCAGGATCAGAGATTAATCGTGGATTGCGTCGGAGTATTACTGTAAGAGAAGCTGAAATTACAGCTCGTGGTATTGATCCTTACATGTTCCCAACAAAACAGAAATCAATCAAAAGTATGTTCTCAACTGAGAATATTAAAAAGGTTGAAAAATTCATGACGAAATTCTTCCACTACAATGCAATACCATTCAATGCAGCTGATAGTGGTCCTTACTACCAAGCCATGATTAATACTATTGCGGAGACAGGCCCAAATATAAAAGCCCTATAAGGTACCAGATGGCAATCTTTATTAGAGGAGGAAAATGAAAGAAATTGAAGTATATTGCTTCAATAAAAATAAAATGACCGCAGTATGATTGCACGATCATGTGTGGTGGCTGGAGTTCCCGGAATAGAAAGCCTATTGTTAATTCATGATTTATTGTAATAGAAACATGATCTACTATACTTCTGTTGATATTAATAATATCTCGAAGACTGCTGATTATATATTCTCGCTAATGGATAAAGTTGATGAAGTTGGTCACATGTTGATGGAGAAGAGAGAACATTTATTTTGGTCTCCCTGGCAGCACATTGCATTGATTTGATACTTAAAGATATTAGCTCTGTGAAATCAGTCAAGGAGACATTAGATGATGCTAAGATGATCACACATTCATTTGCAATAGCCTCAAAGTAATAAATTAATGAAGCTATTTACCAGAGATAGAGATTTGCGAGACCAGGTATAACACGGTTTGTCATCGAGTTTTTCTATTGAAAGTCTTATTCGCTATGAACAAGATTTGAAAAGAATGTGTACGACTACCGAATGACGTGAATTCAATAAGGAAAGGAGTAGAAGTGTGAGAGATAAGGTTTCTAATCTCATTCTGACTGATTGTTTTGGAAGAAAGCAAGAAAGGTCCAAAACATTATGAATCCTCTTGTTAGAGTCTTGAAGATAGTGGACGAGGACAAGAAACCTATATTATCTATTATATATGAAGCTATGGATAGATTGCTATAAAGGCATCAAATAAGAAACTGGAATAAGTACTGGATATTATTGATAGAAGATGGGAGGAACGATTGCATACACTGCATGCTGCTGGTAATTTATTTGCCTAAAAATCATATTTGTTGACTAGAAATTGAAAACTGTCATATTATAACAATCATGTGCTACATTATTACAGCATATTTTTTAAATCTAGCACTCTAATATTCAAAAACTTTCCTATACATTTAGAAGTGAGAAATGGATTAAATGAGGTCATTAAAGATGGAGCCGGATTTGAATAAACAAACAAGAGCTATTAATGAGGTAATAATAATTTATTTATTTCATCGATATAATATTATGCAAATATTACACTTATGATGTGTATTCTTACAGATAAAAATTATTTTATGAATAAAGTTAGATAATTTAGAAGCTCAGACTAAAAGAATAGTGCAACAATCTTTCTAGCTGATTGGTGCATTAATTACGAAGAAGAAGCTCTCAATCTGCAGAAAATTGCCATCAAAATTTTAAGCCAAAAACATGTTCTTCATCGGGTTGTGAAAGAAATGGAGCACGTAGTCGCTGATTCATACAAAATTGCGCAACCGGTTAGCAATGAAAAGTTGCATAAATTAGTATTTGGCATTACAAAATGCGGTTTGCGAGTAAGAAACTTGACATGCAAAGCGACACTGATGATTATTACAACCCAATTGATCTGAATAATATTTTCAATGATGATGATATTTAGATGAGTGGATTCAGGGGGAGAACAACGATGTTACCACCAGATCACTTAAGTTGGTGAATGAAGGTATTCGTCATAGTGACGAAAATGGCGGTGATGAGGCGACGATGATGGTGGCGGTGATGAGGGCGGTGATAATGGCGTTGATGGTGGTGATGATGATGACGCAGTTATAGAGGTGATGGCGGTAATGATGAAGAGACTCATGGTGTTGGTGGAAGCCAACGAGGTGGTGCTATGACATGGGATTCAGAATATATGCCACACAAGATACAGATCATGGAGTCCGAGCGGGAATTTCGCAACAGCGTAGGCATTGGATCGGTTGGTTGATTTCAGTTCTAGCGATGATTATTCGAGTGGACATGATAACTACTCACATGGTCATCAAGTCTTGAAGGCCATTTAAAGGGTTTGGGTTTGACATCTGGCCAACATTCTAGCACTGATTATTCTAGTATTGGTGAATATTCTACTAGCAGCACGAATATCGAGGTTTTGAGTATTATTACCATGGAGCTGATATTGCAAACACCTATCGCCATATTACTCTGATGCTGGATCCTTGGCCAATCATCTCAGCCTACAGGATCTCACCCACAAACATATTATTATCCTTATGGAAACTATATACCTGGTTTCTATACTTATAGCGGGGATGATGATAATGATGATTTTGT